>JAAAKG020015682.1:0-20655 GCA_010014905.2 Druon quercuslanigerum
TGGTCTAACCCCTGACCCTTTTCCAGGAAAAAATGAATTTTTAACCAATTTTCTACTAAATGAGATAAATTTTTTTTGAATTGTGATTGGTTAAAAATTCCTAAACGATTAAAATCTATTCCAAATCTCTTGCTATTTTTGTAAATACTCTAAAATATTTGTAATGATATGAGATTTTTTGAAATCCTTCGCTACTTTTTGAATTTTTTGAAAATTACTAAGAATTTTTAAAAAAAGCTTTAAAATAGAAACAATCTTTTGGAACTCCTTTAAATGTTTGAAATCTATTAAAAAATTAGTGAAATTTTTGGTAAATATCCTAAAATCTTTAAGATGTTTTGAAATCATTTGCGACTTTTTGAGTGTCTTGAAAATTACTAAGAATTTTTTAAAAAGCTTTAGAATAGTTAAAATCTTTTGGAATTTCCTTTAATTGATTGAAATCTATTTTGAAAATTTTGAATTTTTTGTAAATATCCTCGAATATTTAAGATTTTTAGAAATCTTATGAAATTAAAACCTTAAAACTTTTTAAATCAATCGAAAATTTCTTGGAATTTTTAAGAATTCCATAAAATCATGAACATCATATGCAATTCTTTAAATTATTTAAATATATTTAAAATTCCTTATAAATGTTTTAAAATATCCTAAAATATTTTAAATTCTTTAAATTATATGTAATCCTATGACATTTCTTTGAAATCCTTTGAAACTTTTAAAATATCTTGTAAATTCGTTAAAATTTTTTAAAATTTTCCTACAATCTTTAAAATTTTTTAGAATTCCTTCAAGTTATCGAAATATATTTAAAAAAATTTTAAATATCTAAAAATCTTTGAAATTCGCTGGAATCTTTTGAATAATTCGGAAGTTTCTTGGAATTTTTAAGAATTTCCTACAATATTTAAAATCCTTTGAAAGTCCTTTAAATTACTAAAATCTATTCAAAAGTTCTTAGAGTTTTTTAAAATATCCTAAAATCTTTTGAATTGTGTAAAATCTTTTGAAATCCTTTGAAACTTTAGAAATATTTCAAATATTCCCTGGATTATTCCAGAAATTTATAAAAATACCCTAGTTTGAAAATTAATTGGAATTTTAAAAATTCCCTAAAATGTTCAACATCCTTTATAATTCCTTTAAATTATTGAAATCCATTCCAAAGATATTTTAAAAGTTTCAAAGGATTTCAAAGAACTTCAGGAGATTCAATAATTTGAAGGAATTCCAAAGGATTATAAATATTTTAGGAAATTCTCAATAATTATATTGAATTTTTAAGATATTCAAAAAGTTTCAAAGGATTTAAAAATATTTTAAAGGATAAAGAATATTTTAGGGTATTTTTTCAATTCCAAGAAATTTGGTATAAATTTGAATTACTTGATTTTAAAGATCTGAGGGAATTTACAAACTTTCCAAGAAATTTTCGAGGGATTTCAATTGGAAGAAATTATGTTTTGAAAAAAAATTATATTTAGAGGTGTCGGAAGGAGACCCCATGAGTTAAAATATTGGTTTTGAGAGTTTTTGGCGATATTTATAATTTCATAGCGGTTATATTAACGCAGATTGTTCCTAATACATGAAATAGTACTTTATAAATCAAAATAATTGTTAAAACAATTTATTATTACCATTGTTAATAATATTATCTTAAAATAATGGTAGAAAATTCTATTTTTGTCTATAAACTTTCAATCTTTTGCCAAATTTTGTAATGATAATGAAGTAAATAATTTAATAAAGTTAATAAAGTTAATCAAATAAATGTAAAAACAATTTATTATAATTTTAAATAATATTAACTTTGAATAATATTTGGAAGTTTCGGTTTTGTCTGAAATATTCAACTTTTTCTCCACTCTTTATTTAGAGTTTGGTAATAATGATTAAAATTTTAAAAGAAGTGTTTAAAAAAATTATTAATGTTGAAAACTATCTTCTTCTGCATTAATGCCAGATAGTTGCGCTTTTTCTAATTTTCGTTTTTTTGTGCTTTTACATTGTGAGTTTATAATTAATGCTAGTTTTTTTACATTTAATATGATCCATAATTAAATTTAATGAATATGTCAAATATAATTTGCACTCCACGAAAATAGATTTAAAAAGCAAAGAGATTGTTTAAAATACGATTCTCTTTAATGTTTATTAATTATTTGTTTATCAATCGAAAGACAAAATCAAAGTCAAACATTTCACAAAAATGAAACTTTCTAGCAGTTATCTAATAGAAAATAGTTATTAACAATAACAAACTGTTTAAATCAGTATTTTTTTGCTGTTTCGTGCATAGATGAAGATAATTATAAACAATAATGATTAAAAATTTAAATATAAATTTAAGTAGTATTAAAAATGTACAACTATCAATTTTTTCAAAAGAGAAAAAGTTTCATTTATTACTTTGATAATTCGAACTAATTTCTGTGTGATATGCATAAGAATTGAATACAAAATTCTAATGCATTTTTGGACCATTCTAATGCGCACACGAAATAATGGCGATTTTTGCGATTTTTTTCGTTAACGCTGTTTTTTTTCTTAGTCCCAAAAAATATATATGAAATTTATTTTACTTGTTGATACGTTATTTGGGATGTCCAAAGAAATATTTTGAGATCAGTTTTAATGGACACAATCAATACGGGTGTTTTTTCTTTTTTCTTTACCCCAAAATTGCTTCAAAATTTGAAGCTATCGCATGTGAAATTATTTGATTATCCATATTACATTTTGAATTATTTTATTAAAATTATATAATTATATAAATATATTAATTATATTTAATTATATTTTGAATATTGAATTACGAAAGTGTAATCGTGTCGAGGCTGATTCAGGTGAATAAAAATCTGATCAGTTATATGAGGAAGTACATTTTTGAAACTTTGAGTCTGCAATATGTGAAAAAAAACATTTTAACAACAACTTACTTTCTAAAGTTACTAGTTAGTAAATACATTTTTAGACAAAACTATTACAATTTCTCATACTTTGACGTTTAATTGTATCCGATTAGAATGCTGATTATATTTAGCATATCCCAAACAGTGAATTCTGTCAAATAACTTTTAAAGGATATATTGTAGATCATCTCAAATGCAAAATTTTATTTTTTGGATTCTTTTTAGTTTGACGTAAAATTTTGCCAGAAAATGTAATTTCTAATTTTTTTAACACAATATCACGATTCAAACAAAAGCTATGTACATTTTATCCAAAAACGCATCTGAAGTTACTTATTCTGAAAAATTGAATTTTTCTTTTTTTAATAATATTTTTTACAATCAACATGAGTACTTTATATCTGATCCAAAAATGGTACAAAATAAATTTGTACATATATTTTAGAAAAGCCATTTTTTAAAATTTTGTTGTATCTCGTAAATTTTGTCCGAAAAATTTAATTTTGAATAAAAAAACAGAATTTCGATGAATAAAACTAGAATCGTTTTTATCGTTATTCTTGTATATTTTAATGCTTTTATGTTTTTTTTATATCAATTGTTTCTAATACATAAACCTCTACATTCTACTTATAAATAGAAGCTTAAATAAATTTCTTAATGGATTTATTAATGGTTCTCTAATTTTCTCTTAGAATAGAGATAAAGTCACATTTTTAAAGAATTTTTGAATTTATCATAAACTTTAAAGTTAGAGCAAGGCAATAATCAATTGAATCGAAAAAAATTAATTTTATAAACAACATATTTGTATTTTAAATAATATTATCTTCAAATAATGCTGGAAAGTTGCATTTTTTCCCTTTTGTGACACTTTTAATTTATTTAAAGGAAATACTTCATTCAAGCTGGAAAAATAATTCCTTAAACAATTTATAATTATTTTAAATAATATTATCTTTGAATAATGCTAGAAAGTTTAGGTTTCTTCTGAAAGTATCATCTTTCTGTCCACTTTTCGCTTACAGCATTTTCTTTTAGTCTGACAATTTTCCCAACCACAGCTCATACATAAGATGCTTTGGATTTTATGAATCTATCAAGATTGATAGATTTTTCAATTATTAAAGTATTTGAAACCTGAAAAATTAAAAATTGCTTTAAAAAATTTTAAAGTCTTGTAAATCGAATTTTCTTATCGAATATCCAATATCCAATATCCACGCTTGGGAAAATAAACCTTTATATAATGTTAAGAAATCTTAATAATTATCGCAATAATACAACATATTCGTAATGTGAAAAAAGATTCGAATTATTATTATTTGTCAAATATTTTCGTATAAAATTGGGCAGATTTATAACACACAGCACGCTTATTTGTTGAAGGAGTTCCCTGTATGATTTTCAGGTAATGAATCTCAAAATGTTTTTTTGTCATTGAAATATAAAGTATCCATTCCAAGACCCTAAAAATATTTCTTCATCATCCGAATATTTACACAAATGTACGAAAATACACTACCTTCCAAGAAAAATGCGAGAAATTAATTGAATTATAATCTCATCAATAATATTCAAATGATACAGTTTTGTGATCGTTATTATTCTTGCGTTATAAGATTTAGGCTTATGCAAAATCCATAGATAAAATTGAGCACACTTTCAGATCCAATATCCACGCATATAAAAACAATCCTTTATATGCTGATCAAAAATCTTAATAATTATCGCAATTTTCTAGCATATTCATAATTTCAGAAAAGATTGAAATTATGACTATTTGTGGAATATTTTCTTATAAAATAGGGCAGGTTTAGAGTGCACACGAGACTTGTTTCCTTGCTTTTGAAACGTACAGTAAACATCTCGAGACCTTCACATTATTTTTTTCCCACCAAATCTTGACACACATCTACGTAAATACAGAACTCTCCCACTAATAGCGAAAGTCTTCAAACGGAATTTGCGTTAGGTGAGGACCCCCAACACATAAAAAATATTTCTCCCTTTACGATTTATACTCATACCATTGGCCGAGAGCATCTAATCTATTTGAAGAAGTTTATGTAAGGGTGGGTGGTAGTGCGATAAGTGGGAGAGTACTGTACTATATAAGGCGATTGAAACAAAGGCTGTTATTAGTCAACAACAAAAATTCAGTTTTTTCTCAAATTTCGTTATTTCACAAGTATTTTTTTCGGGAAAGAATTTTCTTCCCGAAAAAATTACCTAGTGATTCAAACTCAAGATGTTAGGAAGAGTGGTCTTCGCGCTCTTGCTAAGTAAGTGATAATCCATACAAAAGATACGTACTCCATGTGAAGATATTTTATTCAACAATGAAAGTTAAATATAAATAAAATTAATAAAATATATGATTATATTCCTTTAAATGAATTAAATAATTTTTATTAACTTCTCTAACATGTCTCAGAAGGAAAGTGATACGTGACTTCTTCGTCATCAAAAATAATTGATAATTATTTATTTTGTATCAAATTAACTTATCAGATTTAAAAGAATCCCAAAAGTTGTGGATTAAAATACTTCTTATATGCTATTTATGAGGCTATATACAAGTTTTCTATTCTTCAGTTTAAATTATTTCTCACAAAAATAAATGTCAAATATGAATAAATTTTTGGTACATTTTGTGTCACAGAAGCTAATTCGACACGTATTAAAGATCAAAGTATGTTTCTCGACCAGAAATTATTAAAATTTTCAACATATTTACTTAAATTATATATAATAAAAATAAATCTTAAATGTTAAAAATATTTTTCAAAAGAATGAGTTTAATTAGCCATTACGATACTATTTTGATACAATATTAACGAAATAAATATTGAGTTTTAACGAGATTTTGTTACGTGTGAACAATTTACTGAAGTTTAGAAGCCTGAGAAACTAGTTCTATACGATAGAAGGCAAATATTTTGTTTTGTAAAAAACGATAAAAATGGTTTCTTTTTTTACAAAATTCCTCAAAAGCACAATAAAAATGATATGATATGATATTTTCCGTGGAATGTTTTGGAACAATGAAATTCAACTTCAAATAAGATTAGAAGTATGCTACATAAGGCTCTGTCAGTCTGTTTTTTGGGTTGGAGAAATATAATTGTCTATCTTTATTCTCCAGAATTTGAAAAAGCCATGTTTTAAATTTAAGGACCGCGAAGAAATTTCTTTATTTAAAGTCGCACAAATTTTAGATATTTTCAATACAGTTTCTCTTCAATTTAAAAAAAACGAAGTTAAGGAAGCCATTTTTTGAATGTTAACATAACTTTTCTTTAGTTTTAGTTAGCAATATTTTGTTATCATATTATAATAAAACTTCATCGCAATTATAGCAAAATAATGAATGTTTTATTTTTATTTTTAAAGCCATCGAAGCAGCATTCTCGATGACCCCCGAGCAGTTAGCTCGTGTAAGTTTTACTTTAATCAAAGTTATTTAAAATTGGCATATTATATATAATACAATATGTCTTAATTATTCCAATTTAGGATATAAGCCAACATTATTTTTTTATAAACGGTTAACAATGCATGTGTTGCACTACGTCTGAAATTATATACACGACAAGCACGAGCAATATTAAAAATCGATGACTTTAAAACACTATTATATAATTGCTTAAAAACAAAATTAGATATGGAAAACCAACGGTTAAAAGTGTGTGAAAATTCGAGGTCGAATAATTGAGTTTAGAAATATATTTTATTTTTGGGGTAAGGTAAATCCCGTTGCAAGTGTTTAAAACAAATTTAACAATTTTTCGTGTGATGTATCTCAAATTATACGTGTGTCCTGACATAGGAAAGTTGTAACAAAATTCTACAACTACAAGATACAACCCGTGAGATTCGATTTGTAATTAAAGCCGAAAAATCATTTAAAAATCTTGATGTGTTCCTGAGTTATGGCTAAAAATGTACATTCATACAGTTAGACATAATTCAAACTGTAGGCGTGAAATTCCACAATTTAAACTATCCAAATAAACTGCAATTATTGAGAGAAATTAAAAAATTTGTAATTCTGCAACAAACAGCAAATTTTCAGCCTCACGCGTCAAACATTTCGCTTAAAATTTATTTGCTGATAGCAAGTTCAGCAAACTGAGAATTAGAGTCTACATGTGAAACTGCACACGTGAAACTACACATGTTTAACTGTCCACGTCAACTTGCACAGATCCAATTTAAGTGAAAAATTGAACTCCCAAGTTTACAATCCTGTTTTCCACATTTGGAGTGTTTCCCGAAGCTCTGGCTGTTTTAGAAAATAACCCTTGAAGTTCAGAAGTCAAGAAATATCTTCCTCGAAGAAGACCAGTTCTGAATGATGAGTTACAACATACTAGCTATTTTTGAAAGGTCCCGCACATGTTCTGATAAATAATCCTAAAGGTATAGGTGTTTAAAACACATATTTTTCCAATGGTCATAAAGAGAAATTATTTTTAGACACCTGAACTATCAGAATTTTTTCTTTGTATGACAAAGCCTTCGGAAAAGAACCTGGATGTCTTAAATTTGCAACCGGGTCATTAATGATTTTCTAGAAGGACATTTGTTTTTAACACTAAGTGGGCTTAGTTAAGACGATTATGATAAGAATCTGAAAATCCACCAGGAAGTCTTCGTATTATTTGCAGACTGGATTTATGCAAGAAAAAGCGCGCTTGAGTAAGATTGATACTCGCGGAATATGAAAAACCTTAAAAATTTAAAGGCGTAACGCCTGTCTGAAAAGAACACGAGGATTTTTTAAATAGGGGCCAAATAATTTTATTTGTGTAAAAAAGATATTCAGGTGATTCAAAAGAAAACAGGCCGAGGTCAATGATATTGTTTCAGGGCACATTTTTCTCTGAGTGCCTTTGAAAGACAGAAAAGTAATGTAGAGAAAAAATAGTTTAGAAATTTTGAAATTGGCTGTCGCATAAATTTTGCCTAAAAATAGCTTTTTCTATGGTTATCAACAAAACATGGGCCCAGCTTTCTAAAAAAATCTTTTAAATGACTACAAAGCAAGTGCTGATCACATATTTAGTGCAAAAGGATAACATTTAATTGTAACGCACAAGCAAATATTTTTAAGCATGACCATGCGGTATTAAAAACAAATCTACTTCTAATATAAATTAGTGACTCGGTTAAAAATTTAAGACACACAGATTGTGTCCCGAAGGTTTTATCCTGCAAAGAAATAACTCTGGTAGCTTAGATGTCTGTAAATTATTTCCTTTCCGGGCGTGCAAGCTCACTAAAGAAAGATGTGTTTTAAATACCTACCTATTCTATTAAATAATTCTATATCTAGGATTATTTGCTAGGACATCAGGTGGACCTTTAGAAAATCACTGATATCTTGTAATCCTCCGCTCAGAACTGACCTTTCTCGAGGAAGATACTTGTTGGACTCTTGAATTTCAAGGGTGATTTTTTAAGTACTTGACTGAATGCTTTTTCACTCCAACCATTATTATAGTACATCAGAATTGGTATTGTACGAAAAAAATTTAGCGAAATTTTGAAAATTATTCCTTCAAATAACAAATAGTATAAACAAATTGCACAAATTAATACTTCTTAATAAAAAAAATAGATTTTTTCCAATAAGTTCAGCAATATTAACCTTGGTAAAATTGTAATTTTGACTCAGATCATTATGCTTCATGCTTCATGTTACTTTTGCAAACGTTGAGGTACTAATATAAGAGTTAATAAATTGTTTATATTAATAACAAAAAATATTAGTAGCTAAAATTCTTGATTAAATATTAGTATTGACTACAGTCCAACAGAAATTCTAAATGATAATGTATATAAATAAATTTTCCTTTCTGGCACTTCTTAATTAAACTTGTTTTAAACAATTAAACATTCTAACCGCTAACCATTTTTCGTGGTTGATGTGACAGTACTAATTCTAAATATAATACAAAGTACAAGGTATTTTAGGTAAGTAATCAGTGTTTTCAACATTAACATAATATTTATATGATTTGGTTACATAAATCGCTCATAATAAGTAAAATGTGCATTGAGTTAATTATTTATGGTCCTTAAGTACATCTGCATTTTTTTATCAATATTGAATTTACATAAGTAATTGCACTGTGCAGCGCATTAAGCGTCGGACATTTTCTCGTAAATAATAAAGAGCAGAATATTTATGTTCTGCAGTAAACTCATAAAGAATCCAAATATATCATTATTTTTAAAATTATCAGAACAGTCTATGGTCTCTTTATAATTTGGAAAACAAGAATAGACTATTGTTTTTAAACCAAAAAATCAAAGCTGAAAACGCTGCTTTTACTTTTGTGAGTTTGGTTCTATAAAAATTAACGAAAATTTAAATTACGTATGCAATTTGTGTCCAATTTAAAAAAATTAAACTGAAGCAACTTACGAAAATGGAACTTCAACTTATTAAAGTGATATTCTTTCAGTACTTTGGACCCGCTACTCTAAAGTGCTATCATAAATGCCAGGTATGCAAAGAAACTTTTATATGGTCTTTCTTAAACTTAACAACTATTTCTTTCACACAAATTTTTTATTTAAAAAATTATATTTTTAGCATACTCTTCAAGATGTGAATCACGTTTGTATGCGTATTACGGGCCAAGTTTACACTATAAAAAAAATGTCATACGATTGTATGTCAGCGCATTGCCACGAAATGTTGGGTAAGTTACTTTTTGTGAGTAATTAGTTAAAGTTACGTAACTTGAAACTCTAACTAGTTACAGTTACTAGATCAAGCAACTTCAAGTTACTTAAGTTTATACAAACTTAAGTTTATCATTTAAAATTCAACATAAATAAGATGATAATTATCACCAATCAAATATTTTAGTAGAAAATGGAACAATTTGATTTAAAATACAATTTTTTGTGGGTTCCTAGGTTCATAATATACTATTTTATGATTTCTTTATTATAATTCATAGAATATTATGTTGTGAAATAGTCTTTTTAATAAAGTAGATCAATTTTCAACCCAGCAGTTAAATTTTAAACAACAAAAAAACAAAATTTCAATAAAAGAGTTAAATTCCAACAAAGAAGTTCATTTTTAACCAAATAGTTCCATTTTCTACAATAATAGTTCAATTTTCTACGTAAAAGAAAAATGAATTTGAAAAAAAATAGTAGTTAAATTTTTATCTAAAGAGATGAATTTTCAACTTAAGCTATGAAACTAAAATCAGTCAACCTCTGAGTTGAATCTTGAACCAGAAAAAATAAATTTTCAACAAAATAGCTAGACCCTCTATAGAAATTGTGTAACAAAAGAGATTAATTTTGAAACCGAAAACAACACTTTTCAACAAAAGAGTCGAACTTACTAAACCGAAGATATAAATTTGCAATGTTAAATATAATTTTCTTCTATCAAAAATAATTTTAATTTGGATCACATAGCTTTATCCTTAACCAAATCAGATTATTTTTCTACCAAAATAGTTTATTTTCAAAAAAAAAAAGAGAAACTGTTTTTGCCAAAGGAGATGAATTTTGAAATAATAAAGTCGAATTTTGAACCAAGAGAGAAAAAAATGTGCCGTCGATTGTTGAATTTATAAACCGAAAAGACGTACTTTCTACAAAGAAGTTAAATTTTTGACAAAGAAGTTTAACTTTTAACCCGATAGTTAAATTTTCGACCAGACAGGACGAATTTAAAAAAAAAGCTAAATATATTTACTAGAAGAGATGACCTTTTCAACCAAAAATACCAATTTTTAACTGACTAGTTGAACGTTCTAACAAAATAAGTAGATTTTTAGCAAAATTATGACTTTCCAACCAAAATGGATGAATTATTAGCAAAAAGTATAATAGTTGCTATTTTTTCTAACAAAAATACAAATTTTTAAAATACCTAAATCCTTAAACAAATCAGACTAATTTTCTACCCAAGCAGATAAATTTTAAACAAGCAAAAAATGAAATTTTTTAGTAAGGGATAAATTTTAACACGAAAAAGTCAAATTTTGATCCAAGAACGAGAAAAACTGAAAAAATGGTTTAGCTGTCCCAGCTAGACATTTAGCTGGGTGATTTGTATTGAGAAAATATACATAGCTGTGTAAATAAGAAAAAAGAAAATATTTTTTTAAGATACCTTGACAATATAGTATATATATATAGTATATTTATTAATAGTTCAAAACATTTTAAAAGATTTCCAAAACTGTCAAAAAATCGTATGAAAATTTTCATACGTATGAAAATTTGAAGAAAAAAAAAAACTAAATTTATTTCCTATGAAATTCACTGTCTTTACATTTGTGATTATTCAGAATTATTATTATTTTTAACTGCACACAGGCTCTTTAAAAAAAATGTAATTTAAAAACATTGACTTCCATGAAATATAAAATCTATGAAACTGAGAATTAAAAAAACGCTAACTTGCAAGTTTACGGTGGCCAACAATCCACACCAAATTATTTATGCATTTTTTGGGTTCTAATGCACTACTTTTTGGCAGAGTTATTTTCGATTTCTATAATACAGTCAAACTAGTATATAACGCCCCCGGATGTATCCATTCCGAAAATTGACGATGCGCCGCAGCTAGGAGTAAAATGAGCTGCGGGGAGTGTGCGATGGTCACTCAGGCGTGAACAAACAAAAGCGTTTTCATTTGAAGCAACACTCTTTGGAGTTTCTTTTCCACCTCTGAAGCCTTGCCCCCACTCCGACTGGCAAGGTCTCCTAGTTTCACTGTCACTTATTTTTTTCGTCACAGCCTGATGTTGAGATGTATTAGATTTTTAAAAACTCACAAGTATTTACATTCTAATGAATATTAAAAACTATTTCAGAGGGAAATAGATTGGAGAAACTGCAAGATTCCCCATGTACAATTCAACAACGCCAAACATTTAATGCACATGGAGTTCTCAAACCTTCATTCGAGGGCATTCGTCCTTTAGCTACACACGTACCACATGATATCTATGTCCGTCAACATCACTATAATCATCCTGACAATTATATGAATAACGCTGCTCACTACAATGCACATGGTGGATACGGATTTGGGCCGAGATTTCCGAACCAGCGTCCACAGTATCATCAGCAATCGTATCAACATCCATCGTATCAACGCCAACCTACTTATGCTGCTACTGGATATTCTTATCCTTCACCTGGTGGATACCATCATCCTTCTCCCAGTCCTGCTCCCTATCACACACCTGATTTTCACTATCATCCTTAGGCAGTAAAAGTCGCGAAGTCAATTTCGGTGCTTCATGAGGCATATGGCAGGTAGTCTGGAGTAATGAGGAAACAGCATTCTATCCACTACAATCCAATAAAATGTTTATGTATCTAAAAATTATGAAATAATTCACTGGACGGCAATTTCACACTTTACAATAAGAACACATGCACAACCAATTAAATTTACAAAATAAAACACGCAAGCGTTACAATATAAGGCGTTTTATTCATTTTCTTGCTTCCATTTTAGATAACAATTAGGAACAAGCAATTTTCATTTTTTACTGAATAGTAAATATATTACCGCATCAGAGATTTAGCAAAATTAATTTTCTTGCAAGAATTTTAATAATCGTTTGCTTTACTAAATAATTATAAAAAATTTGCTCACGCAGAGGGCACAGTTCCTATGCTCGCGGCTCTGTGCGCCAAGCTGCAGCGCACCTAAGGCATGCGTGTACTCTCTCGCGCTCGTTTTCTTCAGCTTACTGTGTATACTTCAACTGTATTTTTTCAAATATAATAATTATTGTAACTCAAATCGACAAATATGATTTAATATTCTAAGGAATTACAGACAAAAATTGGAACTGAATTTTTTTTCCAATTTTTTTTAAAGAAGGTTCTCCAAGTACCTGAGGCTTTGATGATTACATTCTCATGGCAACCGTCGAAGCTTCGCGCTCGATATTTAGCTTATGGAGTAAATCCTCTTTAAAAAATAAAACAATTTAGACAAAATTAAAAAGTATATAAGATGTAGGTATATTTTTCAATATAGACTTTTATTCAGTTCGTTCAAATTTCAGTTATGAGGATACTCTACTTTCATTCATTAATCTAGGACATTTTCAATTTGTGTCTAATTAAAAAATTTTATCAAGATAATTTGTAAATCTTGTTAAAATCTACTAAAAATAACGTTTAAAAACAAAAGTTCCATATTTCTGTAAATGATCTAACTTTTTGAATTTTGCTCTAATTAACAAATTTCATGAAAATAGTTTCGAAATACATTTTTTATATGGCAGGAATTTTTATTTATTTTGCTTAATCTATCAGAAAAATATTTTTTTGACTATTTTTTGACAATTTTCAAAATGTTGAAAAGCATGTAACTTTTGTAATTCTTATCGAAATTGAACATGTCATGAGGATATTTTGCAAGTATTTTTGTCGTGTACTAGAAAATTGGACAAAAACGACTAAAACTGAAAAAAATCTTTCAAACTTTGAAAAAGCTCTGACTTTTTGTATTTTCGTGTAATCAAAAAATTAACCTAAGATAGTTTTAAAATGTATCTTTTTATTTTTTGAAAATTTTCAAAATTTTGAAAAGTATATAACATACTTATGAATGCATGTATGTATGCATATATTTATGTATGTGAAGTTTGTTAGCGAACGTTGCGCACACAAATTGAAAAGAGGGAATATTGTCAAAATTTTTGTGATCAGTTTTTTCAATAATTGAAAATTCTATATGCGTGTATTCGTAGTAATCGGAAAATCGAACAATGTATACCTTTGACTTTGTTTGATAAAAAAATTAATAGAGTTATAGCATTTTCAAAATAAAAAAAAAAACAAGTGAAAATTTCAAGACAAACAACGCACGATATGATTAAGGCCAGAGAACAAAAATGCTTCTTTTTGAAATCCTTGCAAGATTATCATAACACATTTTTTATTTTTTGTGAAAAATTGTAAACTCAAATTATGGTTGCACAAAAAATAGTGAAAAATAAAAAATTCGATTTTGCAGTGAAACTGTGCTAGAAACGAAAAAATATTAATTAGCAAAAATTATGCACTTAACAAAAGACTGCAAATTTCATATGGACTAATCTTTTACAGGATACATAGTTTTTATTTTATTCGTGAAAAACCAGATTGAATATAAAAAAATTATTAAACTCTTGGACAAACGACACAAACCATGAAAAAAAATAATGAGACAAAAGTTGTTCAACCAAAGAAGATCTAGAAGTTTCTTACAAACTCTTGTTATATAAATATACTTAAAAAAAAATAAAAACTCACCCTTTTGTATCTACAAAATTGGTAAGAACCACTTTGCGCTGGGATTTGTATTTTTGATTTTAATTGTAAAAAATGACATTGATGCAGATACTGCCTGTGAGTATTACACGTTTCTCCGCAGTCGCAGGGCAGGGACAGAGGATATGAGTAGACGTCTCACTATCCTGTCCGCACAGTCGACAGAGTGGACTTTCTTCAAGCCCTATCTTATGTCTGTGGTACCGGAGGTTTCCGTGTCCTATAAACATTTCTGTTAGGACTTTGACTTCCTTTCTCCCTAGCTTGAGTAATTCCTTCTGCAGCCAGAGACAGAACTCCACTCGTTTTGATGTTCCATGGTCAGCCAACTGCTAATATCTTCAGTAACTAACCTACTGGAAAAGCCTGCAACTGGCTCAGGTCCAGTCAAATTTTGTTTTGCTGCTAATTTAACTAGCCTGTTCGATATCTCATTGCCGTTGATTTCATTGTGTCCAGGGATCCAAAGCAGAGTGACTTCAGAGCAGAGTCCAATCAGGGCCATGAGAGCAGCCCTGCTGTCTGAGCAGATACGAATTTTCCTTTTATTGCTATACTCCCTTGCCGTATAGGCGTACTGAAGTATAGCCATAATCTCAGATTGTAGAATAGGACTGTGGAATAGGACACCATCACAATTGTGAAACCCATTCCATTCTTTCTACGATATACACCGGCTCCTGCGTTCTCCCTGTTCCTGGAGCCATCTGTGAACCAGTTGTCTCCATCACTGGGCAGGTGTGCCTCACCATTAAGCCATTTCCCTCTTGTGGATAGGCTAATACGATACTTTTTGTCGAAAAGATAGCGGCAAGTGGACATTTTGTCCTTGAGCATGCTCAGTGTCGGGCTCCTCGCAATATCGATTGGTATCCGCAATATTGTCGAGATACTGCTATCATTTACCATATTTAATCTACAGGCCGCTTTCGCAACCACGGCCTTGATGGTAAGATGGTGGGGCTCCAAACCTGTAAGTGTCCCCAGAGCCATTGTGGGTGTCGACTTCGAGGCACCCGTGATGCCTCTGAGAATCAGTCCCCTGATCCTTTCCAGTCGAGCCTTCAAAGCAGACAGTTCGACCCTGCTCCACCAGACCATCGCTGCATATGTAAGCCTCAGTCGCAGGATCGCTGTGTAGATCCACATAAGTGTCTCCGGCTTCAAGCCCCAGCTTTTCCCTATAACTCTTCTAAAGAGCAAGAGAGTCGCTACTACCTTCTTGCACTTGTTTTCCAGGTGCTCGTTCTATGAAAGCTTCTAATCTAGGATAACACCTAGATATTTGGCTTGTCCTTTGATTTTCAGTTGTTGTCATGCCAGTTTCAGTGTACTCGTGGTTCTCCACTTATACCTTCTGAAGGAGTTCATCTGCAACCAGACACCACAGCAGGAGTGATAAAACACCTCCTGCGGACATCCCGAGTCAACGGTTCCACATAAAGTGGTATCACCCTTGGTTGTAGTTAGGTTCCTATTGGCCAACATGTGGCAGGTCCGTTCTACAACTGCCATAGGCACTCCATGTGAGATCATGGCCGCTCTGATCACCTCTCCCGAGGTGTAGTTAAAGGCTTCTTCAATGTCCATAAAGGTTTCAATCGCAAGGTCTTTCAGCTTCAGTTGTCCTTCTATTAGGTTAAAAAGCTGGCCGTCCCAGCTCTATAGGCATGTTGATGCTTGTAAAGTGGCCTACTTCACAAGACCTTATCGCGGATATATCTGTCCACAAGCCTTTCCACAGTTTTCAGTTGGAAATATGTGAGGCTAATGGGACAAAAATCCTTGGGTGAAGTATACCTAATCCTGCCTGCTTTCCGATTAGAAACTACTCTGGCACCCCTCCATGCCGCTGGAACATAATCCAAAGTCAGACTAGCCCTAGAAAGTTTCACAATCGCCCCTATGATGATTTCAACAGTCTTCTGTAAGAACGCTGGATATATATCATCCGGACAAAGAGACTTGCAAGGACTGAAGGACCTCAGGGACTACCTGACCCTGGCAGGGGTAACAATCTCGTTGGCTAGCCGCAGATTCGGGCCCAGTTGGGCCACAGGCGACTTTAGATGCCTCAGAGGTGTCCTCCCCTCTTTTCCTAACTTTGTAAAGCCCGGAAAATGTGCCTTGATTAGATAAGACAAGGTGTCCCCGTCCAAATCTGAGTATCCGGCGCCGGGCAATTTCAGAGCGCCGAGAATAGCAACCGGATTTCAAGAAAGAAGCTTAGCCAGTCTAGCCGCCTCTGCTCCCTTCTCGATATCCGTGCAAAAGTTGGTCCAGCTTTCATGCTTTGCTATACGTATTGCACTTCTGTATGCATCCCTCAGTGTCCTGAATGAGGTTCAAAGGTCCCTCGTCTTGCCAGTACTTCCGTATTTTAAGCCAAGAATGAAAAAAATTATACTAGTTTTTCAATAAAAAAAGGTTTTTCTCATTTTTAACAGTTAAAAATTTCATTTTTCTCAAAAATAATGCAAAATTTGAATGTCAATGCATAGTTTGACATTTTTTCCCAATATAGAATCTATAAAATTATATCCGAATCAAATTTTTTTTTTAACAGTTTTTTTGAAATCTCACGGAACTATAAATAGGTGAGATTGCACTGATAAACAAATGATAAAAAACTGCATAAATCAGACATTTGTCGACAGAATAATTCGCAATTTTTTATATCACATTCTTTAAATACTAACTTCCTGAATTTATAATTTTTCTAATCAATTTTATATTTTTATAAAGCAAATTTAATAAACAAATGCATTGCTGGAGTAAATTTTGACGGGAAAAATCGCTTTTTTTCAATGCTACACTTTTTGATTTGGATCTTCATAAAAAATTCAACAATAAATATAATTAATTGATCCACTTATAAATTTTTTAAATAAATTCAACCAAAAAAAGCATTAATTCGTTTTTTTGTGTCAGTCTTTTAAATTGGAAAGTTTAGATAATTTTTGCAAAATTTATAATTTAATAATAGATTTGATATACTTTTTTTTGCAAATTTAATCAATTAATGCATTATCGGAGCAGTGTCAAAGAAAAATTATTTTATAACAGTCTTTTTAAGTAGGAACTAAAATGGTAATTTCATTAACGCTCATAGTTAGTAGATTAACAAAGATGACGTCAAAAAAAGCAATTTTTCCATCGACAGATGCCGAAAAATGCATTTGTTTATGAAATTTGATTTAAACAATCATGAAATTTATTAAGAAATTATGAATCTTGCTGATATGATCGTGCAGTTCTTAATTAAAAAATATTACATCGAAAGAAAAGAATTTTTCTGTTGACAAATGCCTGATTAATGCACTTGTTTTTCAGTTTGTTTAAAAAATCATAAAATTCTTTAAATAATTATCAATGTTGCTGACAGTAACATGAGGTTCCCAACTAAAACGACTGGCATATTAAAAAACGAAGTTTTCTGTCGAAAAATGCCTAATTAATGTATTTGTTGATCAAATTTTTAAATAATTTATTTATTTATTTATTTATAACCAATAATAGTTTTAAAAATAAATTTCTTTAACATTATACTGTTTTTATCCAAATTTCTTGCAATATAAATTAAAAAACGTAAAATTATGAAAAATCGTAGAGAACATTCTTTCAACAAGTATTTTGGTTATAATTTTCATGTTATTGACAAGCACCGGGAACGTCAAATAGAAAAAATGGCCACTTTTTTACTTCTTATTTGTTTATTTGTAAGAAAATTGAAAGCCTATTTTAAAAATCGCGCTCGACAAATCTATTAAAAGTCTTATCAGATTAAAAAAAAATGTCCCAATCGTTCCTTCTTCTGCAGTCTTTGCGTTCGAAAATGTACAGAGCCTTCATTTTTGGTATGATTTTATATTTAAAAAAAATTATAGTATATGGCGCTTCGAACTTTGGAATTTTGTACGTAACAATTTTTTGCGCTTTAATAAATGATCAGGAAAACTTTGTATTGTCTTAAATAAATTTTAAGGGACTCATATAGTAGAAATAAATTATTCATTATTTAATTTATTTGTTATAAACAAATTGACAAATAGTCCTATCAACGGTGAACATTTTTTTTTGTGGAAAGTGCTTCATATTAATGCAGGAATGACATTGAATTACAAAACTGATTAAAAAGTTTCTAATAACCATGTTATAAAAGGTTCTTTTGGCAAAATATTAAAATGTAAGATTATTCAAATTATAGTTTCCTTCAATAGCCAGAACAACTTCAGAAATTCCTTCAAATAATAAATATTTTATAATATTTGATCAAATATAGCAATTTAAATTTTTATAAACAAATTTAAAATTTTGTTCCTTTTGCCTAGAACTTTACTTATAGTTACTTTACACGAATTATTATTTCACACTAAATAAAAAGTTGAAGAAATTTGGAAAATTTCAGTATAAATGATAACTTTCTACCAAGGCTGTACGAAAAGATAGGTATAAATAATAATAATTTCCTTGAACAACTAAGTTTTTAAAATTACTTTCACCATTACCTTACTCTAATTGAAAATTTGACAAAAAGTGGAAAATTATAGAAAAAACTAAAACTTTCTAGCTTTCTTATATTAGATTATTGTGATAAACAAGAACAACCCGTTTAAACAATTATTCGCATTAAGAACCATTAACTCTTGGTTTGCTCTACCTGAAAAGTTGATAATAAGCTGCAAAAATTGGAAAAAAAACGCGACTTTCTAACTCGATTGTAAAAGGAAATTTACAAAACAATAATAATTTTTATCATCAATTTATCGAGACACATATTTATCTATAAAAAGTGATAATTAATATATTAGAAATATTTTTACCGACGAAACTTTGGGCTGTTTTGCACTCTTGAAATCCGCGCAAAAAATTCCCTATAACAACCTTTACTTCCAGAAATAACCCCTTCAAAAAATCAAAAAATTATTAGTAATTGAATCAAGGCGCATTTTTGAGGTTCTTTGGACTCTCAAAAAATACGTACTCTGATTTTTGTGCTCTAATCCTTAACGTAAAAACATATCGCCCATGGTAAGGTTTAGAGCCCAAAAATGGTAGTGGAAATTTTTGAGAAGTCCAAAAATAAGCTATTTTAAGCTATCAAAAATGCCAAAATTCATACAGCCCACAAATATGGGCGGATTAGGACAAACAAAATTAAAAAAAAACATTATAAGTTTTCTAAGGGAGTTATGGAGCCTGGTTTTTTAAATCGGCTTTCAAATTTTTCATGAATTTTTCTTTATTATAAATCTATGAAATTTAAACGATTTTAACCATTTTCATATTTTGTTATTTGTGACAAAATTGAAAGCCTATTTTACAAATCAAACTTGAAAACTCTCTTCGAAATTTCATCGGAATTTTTTTTCAATTTTTGTTTCCAAATCACTCAATATTTATGGGCTGTACGTTGTCTTGGACCAAGAAAGTAATTTTTTCCCACTATGCCATTGCAGAAAGACTGTCTAACGAACCTGACCAATCATTTTGGACTACAAACCAGTGTTCAAAAGGAAATTCGAGTTAGAAAATTTCTTTAAAAGTTATCATATCATCAGACAGACAAAGTGACAGAAATTTTTGTGAAAACTATTCCTAAATGATATTAGTAAAAACTATCAAGAATTGACAAAAACTGGATAGGTCCTATGTCACATTAATCTAAGAAATTCCATCATAAATGATGAAAACGTGAAACTTAAACTTTCCCGCTAACTATGGGTTTAAAATGAATATCATTAGTCCTATTGAAAAAAAGTTAAAGGCAATTTTCTAGATCTTTTAAGTGAAAATTCTTCACATTTTTTTTACAAAAATGCAATTTTTCTCGTTCATTACAAAAACGGAAAAATCCAAAACTTGTCGGGAGTCAGGCGGAATAGTGAGCTGAATTTTATATTCTCTTATGCTATACTTTAAACTTAGGTTAGTCTTTTTCATGTTTGATAATAAATTTTATTATATATCGATAATTGTTTAAATATTGAGAAAAAGCAAACCTTTACACCTTTTAAAATAGTAAAAATTTACCAACCGTTAATAGATAATACATAAGATGCTTTCGATTTGATGACTCTATCAAAACTGATAGATGTTTCAATTATTCTAAATTTCATTTGATTTAATAATCCCTTTTCACGTATTCAAATTTCAAAAATAAAATTGGGGAAATATAGTTGCCCTTTGAGATATATGATGTTTTTTACACTCCTAATGTGTAATCTCATGTAAATAAGAAAGCAAGATGACTCCAAATTTTTTCTAGCGCTTTTTAGTCCGGGGAAATTAGACTTTTTTCCAGAAAAAAAAGATAAAGCTTTACATTTTTTTTTATTACATACATTTGGAAAGTCATAATTATTTTTCCTTCAAAGTGCACGTACAAACACTGGGATCTCATTTCCACACC
>JAAAKG020015693.1:0-16339 GCA_010014905.2 Druon quercuslanigerum
TATATAAGAAAAAATGTTTTATGTTATAACTTAGGTATAATCACGGTATTCTTTTATTAATTTTGCCGACCTCCCTTTTAAAAAGTTCATTAAAAAATATAATTTGTTGATAAAAATATTTAAAAATCCGAAGTTAATTGAAATAAATAAATACCATAAATATACATTTTAAATAAAATAATACAAAATATAATAAAATTTACATTATTTTCTTGTCAAACATATATTTAAAAATAATACAAACAATTATAATTGTTTTACAATTTAACTGTGCATAAATAATAATTTGTTCTAGGTAATTAGAATTCTTTGGGATTTACGCCTAAAATCAGAGAATTTTACGATATTCGCAAAATATTCTTAACTCTAAAGATTAAAAAAGTCCTCAATTTTGGAATTATTTTTGAATTCCTGTTTAAAGTGGTAACCAGCAAAACCTGACTATTTTCTTTAGTAGATATTGACTAATTCATTTACTAGTAGTGTTACTAATTTGTTTAGTAACGAGTTACCAATTCATTTAGTCCACATAGGTTAGGGTGGTCCTTATTTTTCGATTTTGGATTATTCTTGGTTTCACCGCCCCCCCCCCATAATTTTGGTTGAATTACCAAAAAATGATCCCCACCAAAATTGACAGAAATTGGTTAATATTAACATATGGCCCAAAGCTCTCAAAGTTTCTCATCATGAATATTAACATGGAGAAAAGTACCGTAAAATTTCAAATGCAGTTATTTTTTTCATTTTTTATTTTAATCATTTCGCTTTGTACAGTTATGATCTTTAGACTATGTTCAAAAAACGTATCTATACACAATTTTGTTTATTTTAAATGACGAATCCCTAAATTTAAGTCAAAAGTAGAATTTCTACAATTAATAACAAAATTTTGTGAAATTCATACAAAAGGCAGATTCATTTATTAGAAAGCACGCGATGACAAATAAAACTCAAAATATAAAAAAAATTAAAGATGGCCGCTCAAATTTTGTTTTTCAAACTCATTATGTCTTTTGTTTCTCGGGGACAACTTTTTAGGTGTCAATTAAAAGGCTACATTATTGTAATGAAATATATTTCGTGATGCATGAAAGTCCAAATTTAGAAAAATTCAAAATTGCGCCTTATGAAATACTCAGAAACTCGTATTTTTATTTTTATCGTTACATTTTATCAACTTTCTTGTTACAATATGTATGGCTGGAAGTAGATCTCAAAATTTTGGTTAATAAAATAACAAAAAAGTCAACATTTCTGACTTTGACCTTGAGAACAATTTTCTAGGTCAAATGGAGGTAGGACCCTTTTCTTTAATGAGAACCTCTATTTTTGACTGCGGATTTGAAAAGAGCGGGAAATTTTACGTCAAAAATGACATGTGGACGTTTGTTTGTATCGAGAAACCAAGACAATTCAGAAAATACATTTTACCTTTACATTCATACATTTTACCTTCATTTTGTACCTTTCCCATGTCACAAAACCCATTTTTTCGCAGGTCATTTTTGATGTGAAATTTCCTGCTCTTTTCAAATCTGCAGTCAAAAATAGGGGTTCTCATATAAGAAAAGGGTCTTACGTCAATTTGACCTTGAAGATTCACCTCAAGGTCAATGTCAGAAATGTTAACTTTTTTGTTATTTTATCATCCTCGGTCCTTCAATTCAAAACTTTTTATATTTCATTTGAAATCCTATAGAAATGTTGTTTCACTCTACAATATTCCATGTCTTACCCGTTCAAATTGAAAAATTTTAATTCAAAAGAAGAACAGTTTTGTAATATTTTACAATATTTTACAATATTTTAAAATAAGCGATTATAAATCGAATATTCGAAAATAAATAATTTTACACTGAATTCTTCAAAGTAGAAAGCCTTGAATCTTTAAAATTTCATAGTTTGATTTTTGAACTTTGAATGTTCCAATTTTCATTTTATAACAATGTATAACATTCCTGAAAATTAAATCAAAAATCGAACAACTAAATTTTTGGACGATCATAATAAAAATTTCCTTTTGTAATTTAAAAAAAAACCTCTTTAAAAAAAAGTAAAAAATTTGAACAAAAATAAAAAAAGAGGAAATAAAAATCAGCTTATTAGTCCTCAGGTATCAAAGAGAGAGAAATAGAATAGAGAAGGTTGAGTATTTGGTAGGTTTTCTTCTCATTTTTCTTTCCGCTTTTTATTTTTGTCCACAAAATTTTTTCTGTTTTTGAATTTTTTTTAAGGGGATCTTTTTTTTTCAAATTATGATAGGAACATTTTATTGTGGTTTGTCTAAATCAGGTCTCGGATTCTTGGTTTTATTTTTAGGAATTCTATACATAAACTTGATTATTGTACTTTAAATGTGTACATAAATTTGGGTATTAAATTTTTTTCCGAATTGGAAGAGAAACATTTTGTTTTGTACATTTTTATTGAGTTGAAGATGGCATTTTAGTTTTTAATTCTTGATAAACTGGCAAAGAGGTATTTTATATTTTTAAGCTTACTATTTATTTGAAAAGCGGCAAATTTTGGTTCTCAAAATTTTATGAATTAAAAGAAGGGGTAATTTTTTCTGAATTGCAAAAGGCCATTTTATTCTTTTTAACATTTTTATTCAGTTTAAAGAAATAATTTTTTATTTGAAATTTTTTCTTAGTTGGAAGAGGAGCATTTTTTATTTTCAACAATTTTATTGAGTTGGAAGAGAGGAAATTTTTATTTGCACTTTTTTCTGAATTTGAAAAGGTTTTTTAAAAACATTTTTATTGGTATTAAGGGGGAGCTTCTTATTTTTTATCTTACTTTCCTAAATTAGAAGATATTATTTTTTATTTTTAACATTTTTATTAAGTTTGAAGAAAGAAATTTCTGTTTTAAAGTGGAAGAGGCATTTCTTTTCCTTTGAAAATTTTCGTTTAGTTAGAAACTAATAGGAAATTTAGTTATTAATTGTTTAGGATAGGAAATTTTAGTTAGTAATTGTTTTTTTTTATTTTGAAAATTCAGATAAAATAGTTTATTTTTTATGTATTGACATTCAAAATGCAACAGTTCTAACTGCTTTAAATTCCAGTTCAGTTTTGTTTGCATCAAATGACATTTTTTTAAGTTTAAAGAGTCCGAATTTGTTAATTTCAATGCCCGACAAATTTTTTTGGAAACCAGGGTAAAAACCGTCAATTTTTTTCCTTAAAATGTAAAAAAGGATGGAAGCAAGAACTAGCCAGAAAAAATGATATTTTGCTAATCAAACACTCCAAGGTCATTATTGGGCGATTCTTCCAGAACATCATTTTTAAATGTGTACTCATAATAAAATATATAATTAAATACATGATTTTAAAAATTAACTTGAAATCGTAGAACGCTATATTTCTCCATACTTCCGCGTGTTGATTTTCTACATACCTCGGCTACCAGCTTTATTATGGCTGTCGAGAAACGCAAGCCGATCCAGAACGATTTTAGTTTTTTTAATTTTCCTTGGAGTACAGCGACACGCTTGAATAAACAGACTAATTCCACTCGTAGAATGTATTCAGATCTAAAATTATAACTTCTTTGCATAAAAAAAATACGAAAAAAAAGTTGCGACTTCTGTGCAAGAGGCGATATTTAGCACAACATGTATGTAAATTGATAATTAGCCGATTAGATAACTGTTTTTGTGTACAGTGTATTTCTAAGTTTCTTAGATTTTGATAAGCAATGTATAATTGTATTTTTCATAGTGCAGGCGTACTATGATAAATGCTTTATCCTTATCGTTTCATTCACTGCGTAGAAATAATAAGAAAATCTATTGATATTATCAAATGTTACAGTCTTCTGATAAGATTGTCCTAAATTTCTGATATCTTGTATCGATTTCAGAATTTTTTCGAGATGTTGCTGCTTTATTAAGGCTTGTGCTTTACAAACGAACGTATCTCTATTTTAAATTAATGTATGACGGTTTTAATTCATTTAAATATTAGTCTCTAACTTCAAAATGGGAGACTGCATTTTAGGATCATCTATACAAACTAAACTATAAGAACAGATTTTTAAATTGATTTGAGGAAATATAGGGCCAAATTTAGATTTCTTCCTATCCTTTATTATTTTATTTGCTTAATTTGTGATTACTGATGAATCTTTAAAAAATTATTGAGTAGATTTTCCTTAAGATCTTGTTTGTTTGTAAAAATTGGTTACAAAACCAAATGACCTTTGGTTATAGGTTAATGAGAAGAACAATAAAAGAAATAAAATATTTCCTACTGATCATATTGAAGATTAAAATTTGGTGAATAACTTTTAAAAAGTCATAGCGATCATATACATGTGATGATCAAAATTTTGGAATAAGAGCATTAGAGAAAAGTAAAACAAGTTTTTTTTTAATCTCATAGATACACATGCTAATGCTATATCCAGACTGAGACAACAAGAATGCAAGAAAACAAAATGCTCCATGTCGATAATCAATTATTAATATCTCTTTGGAAATGGTATTTCAAGAGAAGAAGATTGTCAGTATTATTACATAAAAGAACGTTTGTGAATCCTTTAAACGATTCTACATACTGATGAATCTTTAAAAAAATTATTGTGTAGATTTTCCTTAATATTTTCTTTGTAAAAATTTAGTTACAAGCAAACCAAAGGACCTTTGGTTATGGTTTATCGAAAAGAACAATAAAATAAAGAAAATATTTGTATCCTTAACATCTTCCGAACATATTGGATTAATCAAGCTTCATCCTGGCTTCTGAATTGAAATTAAAGCCGAAAATAAGAGGCTAAGAGTGGATCCATCTTAAAAATGCATCCCTGTGATCTAACTTTTTATATACATCAGAATCTTCTTTTTGTTTGGTTTTTGGTTTTAAGTCCTTGCTCTTCCTGAGAGAAGAATACAAGAAAACAAAATGCACCATGTTCACAACTTTGGAAACTATTATTAGGTTCTGGTTGTGTTGGAAATTTAAATTCAACATTGTGACAAACTTCACACATTAGAAAACTGTTTCTTGTTTATCAGTTAGAATATTTTTTTGTCTTTTGAAAACTGAGCAACGTTACACAAGTTTATTATAAAAATTAACTTTACATAAATCATTAAATGAATCCTTCTCATTCATAAAGACAATTGTCCAATAGATTAATCAAAATGAAGAATATTTCAAAGAAGAATCAGAATCCTTTTTTCCCTATATCTTAATAATCCCACACGGAAAGTCTTATTGCTGTAACAATCGAACTTACCAACTGGCTTCGGAACATTCCTCTTGACCTGCATCCACTTATACGTAGGCACTTGAGATTGATGCTGCTGCTGCGAATGATGTGGATGCTGTTGGTGATGGTGTGGATGAGCATGAGCATGCCCTTGCAGACTATGTCCACTCTGTTGTAGGATATGATACCCAGAGGGATCAGAGCTTTCCTCCTTGTAATGTCCCGTCGGATGAGGAGCATACTCGGTCTGCCTAATCCCTTGCCCATAATGCAACGATTCATCTGCAGGAATCTGATGCAGATAATTCGACGACGCAAGCGAGATCTGATAATCCGGCTCATGGTGGTGACTAGATTGCTGATGGTGAATTTGTTCATGCTCAGCCCTCGCATGGGAGACTACCGACCCAGGATGAATTGTTGGTCCATGATGCCGATGGTCTTCCCGGTACCCAGAAGGTTGCACATGGTAACTAGGATGGGGATCAGCAGGATGGCAGTTTGCATGCTGCGTCGGGTAGGAGGAAGATGAAGCATAGTCCAAATTCGTGTAGCTGAGTCCGTTTTCCGAAGATATGATGGCAGTTCCATCTTCATGTAAAACGGCTCCAGTCGGAGAGTAAAAACTCTGTGGAGGGGTGCTCGAGGCTCCAGAATCCGAAGCTAAAAAAGCATCGGAAGATGCTGAGGAGTATGGAGCAATCGCTGACTGGGGATAGTAGTGGGTCGGTGCCAGCTCTGGGGACGAGGAGACTGACACGTGTCCAGTGGTTTGGCTAACTTGACTTGCGAAACCATAATTGGGATAGGAGTCAGACTTGCCGTAGGTTCCGTACATGCCCATGTCCATCATCATCATACTCACGGCAAAGGAACATGAAATGGTCAACTAGATCGAAAATGGTTCAGCTGGATTTGATGCTGCTAGCTACTGATTACAGTTGATTGATCCGAAGCACTATGAACACTAGAAGCAATTAACACGAGAAGTCAAGGAAAGCTCATCGTGTCTCTTAGCACACTGAGACCTGGTAAGCGCCGGGTTTGGTAATAAACGGATTGGTAGTCAATATTATCGAGGTTTCACGTGCGATCTAAAATTTTTTCCTTCGTTATCAGAGCTGATAAGACACGACATTGTTTTACGACGCACACTGCGTCGAGATTTCACTCTGGGCTCTGATAGAGACTTGGATACGGATTCTTCTCACTGATAGGGATTATTCTTTCTGATAGGGATTCCTCTTTCAGATACTTATCTCACAATTGTTGGATGTCACTCGCACAATTAAAATCACAGAGCTCCGATCTTACCGACGGGGATCACTGGAGCGCACTGCGGTCTGGCCGCGCGGAGGCGGCCGGTCGAACGAAGTTTCACGCAGGTGACGCAGGTGAGACTGACCCGAGGTCTGTGTCTGGCTTGGAGAACTCTGCACTCGTGCAGGACTCCCCCTGTCGCAGGAGAAGATCGGTTCGTGCCAGGTTCTCTTTCTCCTCGGGGGCCGGCCGAGAGGCGGGATTATGGGATCACGTGTTCCGGATTGGGAGGAGTCAGCCAATGGGGTGCGATCTGCGCCACCGGGCTCATGTCAGCATGATGGATCGGTGGCTAGATTTTATTTTCGCTCCTTTTATCTCCCGCGCTGCAGTTGACACTTATCGTACACTCATAATATCGGCACCACCTTCAACCACCCAGCCATGTACCGACCCTCCGCCTCCGGGATTCCAACCCCGGCGAGAGCAGCCGCATGCGTGTCACACCTGCCTTTGGAGAGGTTTCCTGCATTTTAATTACGGCTGACTTTTGACGGTTTAATTAGTGGATCTCTGACCCTGGAAGTTGTAATGAGGACCTTGTTTCAGTCAGGAGAGTTGGAGACAATTTGAGAAGGAAATATTTTTTGATGGAATGTTTGCAATGTGGGATGATAGGTAGGTTCGTGAGTTATGAAATATAAACAGAAGTTGATGAGCAATCTTATGATTCCACACGCAAAAAAATGTCTGGTTAAATTAACCAGAATTCTTGGTAAATATGTCCTTACTATTTTTTCTGGCTAGAGTGACCAGAATTCTGGTTAAATTAACCAGAAATTTTTAATAAATAATCTGAATTCTGATTACTTTAACAAAAAAAAAAAAAAAATAGTAAGGGAATATTTAACCAGAATTCTGGTTAAAACCAGACCAGCGCGCGTATATTTTTTCAATTAGAGGGAAAAATCATTCCTAATACATAATACCAATTTCGTATAACTAATTATTATTTAAACATTTATTTATTGGATTTTAAGATAATATGAATATAATTTTCCTACGACTCCTGAGAGAAATCAAAAAGATTTTTAAAGATTTCAGGTATTTGTCAAACCAAAATTAAGATCCTTGTCTGAAAATTGATCGATTAGTTTAAAAACTGAACTTATTGTCGAAAATTCATATCTTTTATTAAAAATGCATTTTTTGGTTGCATATATAACTTTTTTGTTAAAAATGAGCTTTTTCGTAGGTAAATAATACATTTTTAAACTGAAAATTCAAATATTCAATTTTTCATTGCATTTTTTTTTTATTTGAAGATACAAATATTTTGTACAAAATTGAGTTACTTTGCTCAAAATTAATTTCTTTCGGTTTTAGATTTAACTTGTTTTTTTTTCGGAAAAATCATTGTTTTTTTTTTGTTGAAATTTTTTTTTGCAGAAAATTTAACTATTCTAATTGAAGAAAAATTTTTTAAGTTCAAATATTATCTTTTTGAATGAAAATTTAAATAGTCGTTCAGCGAAACATTCGGGAAGTTAGAAAACGGGTATTCAGGACTAGCAAAGCTTCTGAAAAATATTTGCATTCTCTCGAAAATTCTTCTTTTTTTTGTAAAAATTATTTTTTTAATATAAAAATATAACTATTCTATTTTTGGTGGAGAATTTATCGCTTTTAGTAGAAAATTAAACATTTTGACTAAAAATTGATTCTTTTAGGTTGAACCTTAAACCACTTGGTTAAAAATTTATTTTTTTGTGTAAAAATTTTCTTTTGAAATAGAAAACGAGTCATCTCAATTGAAAATTTATGTTTTTGGTTTAAACTGGAATTTTGCTGTTAAAAATAACCTATTTTGTAGAAAATTGAACAATTTTGTAAAAAATGTCATTTTTTGTTTATAAAATTCGATTATTTGGTTACAAATTCACTTTTTTTCTTTAAAAATCTTTTGTTTTGTGGAAAATTCATTTTCTCGGTAGAAAATTAATTTTCCCGTTTAAAAATTCATTTATTTTGTCAATAATCTTCATTTTGCTAAACAATTAATTTTCTTGTTTGCAAATTCGTCTTTTTGGTTGAAAATGTAACTATTTTATTGAAGATTAGTTTTATGTTGTTAAATATTACAATTTTTAACTGAAATTTCAAAAATTTAATTTTTTATTGTAAATTCATATTTTTTGTTCAAAGATTCAACTATTTTGTTAAAAATTATTTTTGTAATGAAAATTGAACTATTCTAGGTTTACCTTAATTGCATTTTAGTTAAAATCTCGTCTTTTTAGGGAAAAATTTAATTATTTTATGTTGAAAATTCTTTTTTTTCAATTACTTTTCTTACTTGAAACTATTGTATTTTTGGTAAAAAATTTATATTTATTACTTTAAAATTAAACTATTTGGTTAATCTTTAATATTTTTGAGTTACAAATTTATTTATTTTGTTGATAATTCTTCCTTTTTTGTAGAACTAAAATTTCTTGGTTAAGAATTCACATTTTCAATTAAATTCTTATTCATGCGCTTAAAAATAATCTATATAATGAAAATTTCACTTTTTAATTTAAAAAAATTTATTTTCGGTGCAAAATTAATCTTCTTGG
Organism: Druon quercuslanigerum; assembly: GCA_010014905.2. Lineage (NCBI taxonomy): Eukaryota > Metazoa > Arthropoda > Insecta > Hymenoptera > Cynipidae > Druon > Druon quercuslanigerum. Next base: position 9,102 of record JAAAKG020015693.1, read on the forward strand.
TTGAAAGTTCATATTTTTGGTAGAAAATTGAGTTATATGGTTAAAAATAATCTACTATGTAAAAAATTTAACAATTTTGTGAGAATATAATTTTTTCTTTTAAAAATGTCACTGTTCTCTTAAAATGTGTCTTTTGGCCTTAAAAATTTAATTCTAGAAAATATATTCAATCATTTGTTTAACAATTAACTTTTTTTAAATAAAAATTCTTGTTCTTCGAAAATAAATATTTTATATATAGAAAACTAATTTTATTGCTAATTTTTTTTTGTTTTAACATTCAATTGATTGTTTGAAAGGTAAACTATTTGGTTAAAAAATTATTTTTTAGTTTTATATGCATTATTTTAGTTAAGAATTCAACTCTTTGTTTGAAAATTCAAATATTTGATGGAAAATTCATTTTTTTGTAAAACTTACTTCTTCAGTTAAAAATGTAAAAATTCATTATTTTGATGATAAATCTTTTTTTTTTAGTAGAAAATGAATCTTCTCAATTGAAAATTCAACAATTTGGTAAAAATGTCATTTTTTTAAAATAAAATTCGATTATTTGGTAGCAAATTAACTTTTTTTGTTGAAAAATCTTCTGTTTTATTGAATTCATTTTCTCGGTAGAAAATTAATTTTCCCGTTTGAAAATTCATTTATTTCGTCAAAAAATCTTCTTTTTGCTTAATATTATATAATTAATTTTCTTGTTTGCAAATTCGTCCTTTTGTTTTTTATGGTAAAAAAAAAACAAATTTTCTTGTTTGAACATTTATTTTTGTGTTCAAAAAACTTTAAAAATGGGTTGAAAGTGGAAATACTTTCTTAAAAAATTCTATTTTGGTTTTAGATGTATAACTTTAGTTGGAACTTCATCTCTTTGGTTGAAAATTCAAATGTTTTATAAAAAATGGTTTTTTGTTGGTAAAAAAATTAAACTTCCCAATTGAAAATTCAACAATTTTGTAGAAATGTCTTTTTTTGTTCATAAAATTGAATCATTTGGTTGCAAATGAACTTTTTTTCTTGATAAATCTTTTATCTTGTGGAAAATTCTTTTTCTCAGTAGAAAATTAATTTTCCTTGTTAAAAATTCATTTATTTTGTTAAAAAATATTCTTTTTGATAAAAAATTAATTTTCTTGTTTGCAAAGTCGTCCTTTTGGTTGAAAATGTAACTATTTTATTGAAGATTAGTTTTTTGTTGTTAAATATTACAATTTTTAACTGAAAATTAAAATTTGCATTTTTATTGTAAATTGAAATTTTTAATTCAAAGATCCAATTATTTAATTGAAAATTGAACTTGATTGTTAATAATTCATTTTATAATAAATTTAACTATATGGTTAAGAAATCGTTGTGTTTTTGGTTAAAAATTAATTTTTTTATGAGAACTGAACTATTTCAGATTAAGCTTAATCGCATTTTAGTTCAAATCTCGCCTTTTTAGTCAAAAATTTAATTATTTTATGTTAAAACTCATTTTTTTGTTAAAAAAATTACACTTCTTACTTTAAAATTAAACTATTTGGCTAATCTTTAATATTTTTAAGTTACAAATTTATTTATTTTGTTGATAATTCTTCTTTTTTTGTAGAACTAAAATTTCTTGGTTAAGAATTCATATTTTCAATTAAATTCTTATTCATGCACTTAAAATAATCTATATAGTGAAAATTTCACTTTTTAAGTTGAAAAAAATTCTTTTAAGATACAAAATTAATCTTTTTGGTTAAAAATTTATATTTTTGGTAGAAAATTAAGTTTTATGGTTAAAAATAATCTGCTTTGTGAAAAATTCAATAATTTTGTGAGAATATAATTTTTCCTATTAAAAATGTCACTGTTTTGTTAAAATTTGTCTTCTGGCTTTAAAAATTCAACTATTTGATGGAAAATTCATTTTTTTTGTAAAACTATTTTCTTCAATTAAAAATGTAGCCATTCCGTTTTCGGTGGAAGATTACTCTTTTTAAAGGAAATTTGATATTTTTATTTAAAAATTTAAATAAATCTTATCAGTTTAAAAAATTGTTAAAAAAATTTTAGTGAAAAATTAAATTATTTGGTTAAAAATATTCTTTGTAGAAAATTCAACAATTATGTGTAACAGTAATTTTTTTGTTAGAAAATTTCACTCTCTTTTAAAAATGTCCTCTTTTCAGGTTAAAAATTCAATTACTTCGGTAAAAAATTCAACCACTAAAAATCAACTTTTTTGTTGAAAATTCATGTATTTTGATAAAAATTCATCTTTTATCGTAAAAAAATAAATTTTTTTGTTTGAACATTTATTTTTGTCTTCAAAAACTTCAAAAATGGGTTTAAGGTGGAAATACTTTGGTAACAAAATTCTATTTAAAAACTATTTTATAAATTTTTTTTTTAGTTGGTAAAAAATTAATCTTTTTAATTGAAAATGTAACTTTTATTTTTCGTGGAAAAAAGCTCTTTTTCAGCTAAAAATTAATCTATTTGGCTAAAAAAGATCTATTTCAGTTAATGAATTACCAAATTGAAAACTTTTTTTTTGGTTGAAGATTTATCACCTTAGTTTAAAATTTATCTTTAATTAAAAATTCAACTACTTCCTTGAAAATTCCACGTTTTTTGTTGAAAATAGTTCGGATTAAAGTTGCAGTCACGTGAGAAAAATAGACTCATGCATAACAATTTGAAACTTTTGGAACGGTTGAGAAATTCATCATCTAGGTGTCATCGGGACTCGATTTAACAAAGCACGACACTTTTGGGGACAGCTGGTAATAATAAAACGTTCAAATCGGTTTTATGCATTCCTGATTATCTCAATAGAGAGAATATATACAACTTTTTTTTTTTACTTCTCATGTCCATACAAAATATTCTTTAATCGATCTATTCTGTCACAGAAATCTAACAATATAACGTGCAACTTTTTTTTGTAATATGCCGTGTATATATACGGCATATTACAAAAAAAATTTGCACTTACTTATATATGTGACAGCATCCCTGAATCAACCTGCGTGATGAAAAAATAAAAAATATCTTCACATAGCTGCAATCAGGGAGATCATGAATCATTGATAACGTATTTTTCTCTTCAGGGTGGCCGCTGGACCGAGATACGAGAAAAATCGGGAAAAGACCGGGCATTTTTTGTGACAAGAAAAAAAACTGAGGAAGGTCAGTAAATTCATTTTTAACAATGCAATTTAAAATAATTTACTTTTTCTTTTTATGAGAAATTACCTAAAAATTGTTAATAAGTTTGATTTTGTCTTTTTTTACAGGCTTAGTTCAATTTTTAACTTTTTCAAGTATGATGTCATTCAGTTTGCAATGCATCATTTAAAAATATTCTTATTTGAAAAATTTTCATTTTTAAACGTACATTTTTGAAGACCTAAACAATAATGAATTTTATAAGATGATTCTGAATTCGTTCGAAAGTAAAGAATTTGAAGATTTGAATGTTAAAGTTTGAACTTCTTTCTTTCGAAAGCCTTTGTAGTTAAAAGTAAAAGTAAACTTTCAATTAAAACTTTGTAAAATAGTTTCAACTTTAAATGCATTTAAATTAATAAATTCATGATAATTAAAGACTTTTATCCAATTCATAATTTTGACAAAATATTTTTGAGTCTAAAATATTCCTTTATTAACACATAAAAAAACAAATTAAAAAATTTCATTGAAAAAAATATTAATTAGTTAATTAGTAGTATTATTCAATTGTTTATTTAAAACGAAAAATTATAAATAAAATATTCAAAAAAGCTAAAGAGATATTTAAAAATTTTTACTTTAAGAATGTAAAGTAATCCATTTTTTCAAAATTGATTTTAAACTGGAAAAACATAAAATAATTTAAAACAAAATATAGACTTTTGCAGATTTCGAACAAAAAATTTAGAAGCATTTTGTCTTTCATTAAAGGCTTAGTTAAACTTTTTACTTTTTTAATTCTGATGTCATTCAGTTTACAATGCATCATTTTAAAATATTGTTAGTTAACAAATTATAATTTTTAAACTTACATTTTTAATATAAAGAATTCGAAAGTAATTCGTTCGAAAGTAAAGAATTTAAAGATTTTAATGTTCAAATTTGAACTTTTTTCGTTTAAAAGGCTTTGTAGTTAAAAAAAGTACACTTGTAATTAAAACTTCATAAAATAGTTAAAGACTTTTATTCAACTCATAATTTTACCAATATATTTTTGAGCCTAAAATATTCCATTTATATTACATTCAAATAAAAATCTTGGAATTAAAAAAAATACCATTTAGTTAATCAGTAGTATTATTTGATTGTTTATTTAAAGCAAAAAATTATGAATAAAATATTCAAAAAAGCTGAAGAGATATTTAAAATTTTTAAAAAGATTCAAAATTTTTTTACTTTAAGTATGTAAAATAATCCATTTTCTCAAAATATATTTTAAACTAGAAAAAACATAAAATAATTTAAAACCAAATATAGGTTTTTTCAGATTTCGAATAAAGAATTGAGAAGCATTTTGTCTTTTTTTAAAGGCATAGTTCAATTTTTAACTTTTTTAATTATGATGTCATTTAGTTTGCAATGCATAATTTAAAAATATTCTTATTTAAAAAATATTTTAATTTTTAGACGTACATTTTTAATTTCAAGAATTCGAATGTAATTCGTTCGACAGTAAAGAATTTAAAGATTTGAATGTTAAAATTTGAACTTTTTTCGTTCGAAACCTTCGTAGTAAAAAAGTAAACTTCTTATTGAAACTTCAGAAAATAGTTTTAACTTTAAATAAATTTAAATTAATAACTTCATGATAATTAAAGACTTTTATTCAATTAATAATTTTTCAAAAATATTTTTGAGTCTAAAATATTCCATTTATAACACATTCAAATTAATTTTGTTAAATTAAAATGTCTGAAAAGATTCAAAATTGATTTTAAACTAAAAATAACATAAAATAATTTTAAAAAAATAGATTTTTTCAGATTTCTTACAAAAGGTTTAGAAGCATTTTAAAAATGGTGAAAGTTTACATCAGAATAAACAAATTAAAAATGATTTTTTATTTTGAAAAGTTAGTTTGATAAGAATATTTAAAAAGATGTCCAAAAATTTCAAAATTTGTCAAAAAATCCTTTTAAGATGATACTTGTTTTTGATATTCCTGGGAAAAACTTAACACTATTTATTATTTTTAAAAAAATGTAACAGAATATTTAACAATATTTTAAAACAATAATAAATCTTGTTATATAAATATCAATTGGATAATTATTGATTAAAAACTACTTAAAATTTTAAAAATGTACCAGTTTAACCAAATTTTTATCTGAAACTTTGACGATTTTATTTTTTATTCAAAAAATATATTTTTAATTTCAAAGTTTATCCAAGATTTGTTTTAAAATTTATTTAGTTTATAATTTTACCCAAATATTTCTGAGTCTAAAATATTCCATTAATAACACATTCAAATTAAAAAATTTTAATTAAAAAAATACCCATTAGTTAATTTGTAGTAATATTATATTGTTTATTTAAAACAAATGATTATAAATAAAAAAATATTCAAAAAGGCTAAGAGATATTTAAATTTTTTAAAAAGATTCAAAATTTTTTACTTTAAGAATATAAAATAATCCATTTTCTCAAAATTAATTTTAAACTGGAAAAACATAAAATAATTTAAAACGAAATATAGATTTTTGCTCATTTGGAACAAAAAATTTAGAAGCATTTTGTCTTTTTTTAAAGGCTTAGTTCAATTTTTAACTTTTTCAATTCTGATGTCATTCAGTTTGCAATGCATCATTTAAAAATATTGTTAGCTAACAAATTTTAATTTTTAAAGTACATTTTTAATTTAAAGATTTTGAAAGTAAAGAATTTAATGATTTTAAATTTAAAATTTCAATTTCTTTCGTTCAAAAGGCTTTGTAGTTTAAAAAAGCACTTTTGTAACTAAAAGTTCATAAAATAGTTTTAACTTAAAATAAATTTAAATGAATCAATTCATGATAATTAAAGACTTTTATTCAATTCATAATTTTACAAAAATATTTGTGTGTCTAAAATATTCCATTTATAACACATTCAAATAAAAAATTCTTAATTAAAAAAATACCAATTAGTTAATTTTTAGTAATATTAGATTTTTTATTTAAAGCGAGAAATTATAAATAAAATATTTCAAAAAGCTAGAGATATTTAAAATTTTTCAAATGATTCAAACTTTTTTTACTTTAAGAATGTAAAAAAATCCATTTTGTCAAAATTTATTTTAAACTGGAAAAAACATTAAAAAAATTTTAAATAAAATATTGATTTTTTCAGCTTTCGAACAAAAAATGTAGAAGCATTTTGTCTTTTTTTATAGGCTTAGCTCAAGTTTTAACTTTTTCACTTACGGTGTTATTTAGTTTATAATTCATCATTTAAAAATATTCTTATTTAACAAATTTTAATGTTTAAACACACATTTTTAATTAAAAGAATTTTAAAATACATTTTTGAAGACCTAAACAATAATTAAATTTATCAGATGATTCTGAATTCGTTCGAAAGTAAAGAATTTGAAGATGTTAATGTTAAAATTTTAACTTCTTTCGTAAACTTCCAATTAAAAATTTATAAAATAGTTTCAACTTTAAATAAATTTAAATTAATAAATTCATGATAATTAAAGACTTTTATTCAATTCATAATTTTACCAATATATTTTTGAGTCTAAAATATTCCATTTTTAACACATTCAAATTAAAATTTTTTCAATGAAAAAAATACCAGTTAGTTAATTATTAGTATTATTCGATTGTTTATTTAAAGCGAAAAATTATTTTAAAAATATTCAGAAAAGCTAAAGAGATATTTAAAATTTTTAAAAATATTCAAACTTTTTTTACTTTAAGGATGTAAAATAATCCATTTTCTCAAAATTGATTTTGAACTGGAAAACACATAAAGTAATTTAAAACAAAATATCGATTTCTTCAGATTTCGTACAAAAAATGTAGAAGCATTTTGTCATTTTTAAAGGCTTAGTTTATTTTTTAACTTTTTCAATTATCATGTCATTTAGTTTACAATGCATCATTTAAAAATATTCTTATTTAAAAATTTTGTAATTTTTTAACGCACATTATTAATTAAGACCTTAACAATAATTAATTTTATAAGATGATTCTGAATTCGTTATTCGAAAGTAAAGAATTTAAAGATTTGAATGTTAAAATTTGAACTTCTTTCGTTCGAGAGCC
>JAAAKG020015704.1:0-20655 GCA_010014905.2 Druon quercuslanigerum
TCGTGGAGCGAAAGCTTGAATTAAATAAAGCTACTTTACTGATCAGTACATCAAAAACTCTACATCATTGGAATAAAATATTTTAATTTTTAACAAAACAATGAAATTTCCAGCCAAATAATCGAATTTTTAATCAAGATAGATGAATCCTGAACCAAAAATATAATAGTAGACTTTTAAATTAAAATGAATTAATTCTTAACCAAAAAAAGGGACTTTTGTATCAAAAGATGAATTTTCAGTTCAAACGGACAGATTTTTATACAAAAATACGAGGTTTCAACAAAATATGAGATGAATTTTTAACCGAAAAAGACGATTTGTCTACAAAAAAAATAGACTTTTAAGCAAAAATTTAATTTTCTACTTATTCGTTAAATTTTTAAGCTAAACAAGCGAATTTTCTACATAACAGTTAAAATTTTAACCCATAAATATTCATTTTCAATTAAAAAGTTAATTTACAAAGACATAGTTGAATTTCCCACTAAAATTCTAAATTTTCAACTCGAACAAAATGAATTTTTTACAAAAATGACTTTTTAACAAATTAGTTGAATTTTCAAAGAAACACATTTAATTAATTTTTAATTCACAAGGCCGCATTTTCTTCTTAAAAATACAAATTTTTAACGAAACAGTAAAATTTTGTACTAAAATAATGAATACTAAATAAGAAAAAAATTTAATTTTAATAAAGGAGCTCATTTTTCCATCAAGTAATTCAATTTTTAATAACAAATACGAATGCTTAACGAAAAATTATAATTTTTTGATATTTCAACCAACAACAAATTTTTTTTTACAAAAACAGTTGGATTCAACCAAAAAATAATTGATCCCTTAACTAAAAAGATTAATTTTTAACAAACCAGTTTTATTTTTAAACAAAAAAGATTGAACTTATAAAGAAGATCATTTTTAACCAAAAGTATTAATTTTCAACAAAAGAATTACATTTTTAGACAAAAAATGCGAATTGTCTACAAAATAGGTTAAATTTTCAAACTGAAAATATGAACTTTCCGTAGTCAACTAAAAATGTTCAATTTTCAGTTTGAAAAATTAATTTCCAATAAAAAAAGGAGTTTACACAAAGAAATAGTTAAATCTTCAACTAATAGAATGAAATTAATTAGAAATTTTTTTTTTTTGAATATTGCAAAATCTTTCTATAACATAAGAAGTTCTTTAAAACTGCAAGAAAGTTTTTTAAAGCCTTGGAAAATTTCTTTAAATTTTTTCAATCTCTTAAAAGTGCATTGAAATAATTTTAAATACCCTAAAATATTTCTTAATCTCTGAAAATCCCTTAAAATAATTTAAAACAGTTAAAAATTCCTGGGAATTTAAAATAAATTACCTACAATATTTTTAATTCTTTGAAATATTTTGAAATTCCATAAAATTGTTTAAAACTTTAAAAATTAAATATTTTTAAATCTCTGGGAATACTCTTAAAGGACTGAAATAAGTTAAAAATTCTTTAGAATCCTTTCAAATACTCTAAAATATTTAAAATTCTTTAAACTCTAGAAAAACCCCTGAAATTGTTTTAAAACTGAAAAATTTCTCAAAATTAAAAAAAGGTCAAACAGTTGAATTTTAGACAAAAAAAAATACACTTTCAAAAAATAGTTTAATTTTAAAAAATATTAATTTGAATTTCGGCCAAAAAATAAATAAATTTTTAAGCAAATGATAGAATTTTCAAAAAAGAAAAAATTTAACTTCAACAAAAAACAGTTGTTTTTTTAAATCAGTGTAGTTTTCAAACAAAGAAGAATTTTATTAGTTACCTTTGGATTTTAAATAAAATAGTACAATTTTTAACCAAATCGTGAAACTTTCAATGAAAATATTGAATTTTCAAATAAAAAAATATACATTTTCAATGAAAAATGTAAAAAATAATTCAATCTTCTATTAAAACGGATTAGTTTTGTCAAGAAAGAATTATTTCATTACTATTATTTTTATTTTATTATTTCAAATTTAAAAAATACACTTTTTTAAATTCCTAAAACAAATGTAATAATTTAAATCTTGTGAAGTCTTCTAAAATCTTATAAAATCTGATAAATAAACAATTTTTCTATCATTTTAAGAAATTAAATATTAAAATTTTAAATTTTAAGAAATCCGGAGAAATCCCTAGAAGTTCCTTAAAATTTAATTTACTTTCTAAAGTTCTCTTAAAATTCCTTGAAATTCTTTTGGAATTTCTTCTAAGCTTGTAAAATATATGGAAAAAAAAATTATTTTCTTGGACTTGCGACTTGAAAAATATTGGGAATAAATACGAATTAAAAAGATTACCATACGAAGAACAGTTTGGCCAACGTCTTGATGAATGCTTCTCATCCAAACTTCGCAAATCTTCGTCTCGTCTTGGCCCAAAACTCTCGTGAGAGTCATTCGTCGCTGACTGTCCTTTTTCAAAAGGTAGAATCCTTCTTGTTCTTCACCAGTCTTCTGGCCCAATTGTCCTACAATTTCAATAAATAGATTTTCCATCAGAAAGTACAGACGCATCGAAATAAATTTTACCCATTTATTAGTCCATAAACAATAAATATTCCTGCGTCTTTAGTAAATTATTAAATAAATAGTCAACATTTTAAACTTGTACTTTAAAAATAAATTAATTTTAGGCCAAATTAAAAAACAACTTGAATTTTTCGAAGAAAAAACATTCAACTTCAATTAAAAACAGTTGTATTTTTAACAAAATAGTTCAATCTTCAAGCCTAAAAGATCAATTTTTTATAAGACAGTTGAATTTTCAAACAAGAAATTTTCTACAAAAGAAAAAAATGAATTTTCAATCCAAAAGGATGAATTTTCAATAAAAAGCTATTGAATGTTCGAACTAAAAATTGCTTTTTAACAAAATACTTTAATTTTTAAGCAAATCGTAGCATTTCTATTCAAATAATTATATTTTTAACAAGCTAGTTCAATTCTTAATTAAAAAAGACAATTTTTCAAAAAAAAAGTACTAATTCATATTCCAACCAAAAAATACGCATTTTTAACAATTTTAAAACCAAAAAAAAACGTTATTTAAAAAAATAGTTTTATTTGCCACCAGTTGAATTTAAAAATAAAAAGGTGAATTTTATTCATAAAAATATTAATTTCAACAAAATAGTTTAATATTTAACCAAACATTATAATTTTAATACAAACAATTGAATTTTCAACAAAATACATTCATTTTCAACAAAATCGTTTAATTTACTAATAAAAAAAGTTAAAATTTCAACGAAAAATGTGATAGTTGTTATTTCAACCAAAAAAGGGAAATACTTATTAACGAGAAATATAATAGTTGATATTTCAGTCAAAAAAGATTTTAATTATAAATGAAAAATAGTTCAATTCAAACAAAAAAGACGAGGTTTTAACAAAATACTTTAACTTTTAAGCAAATCGTAGAATTTCTATTCAAATAATTATATTTTTAACAAAATTTTCACGAAAAAAGGTAACAGTTAATATTTTAACAAAAAAAAAGTATTTTTAACAATTTTAAACAAAAAATTAAGCTTTATTAACAAAAAAATAGTTTCATCTTGCATTTTGCAAACATTTGCATTTTGAAACAAAAAAGATAAAAATTTTACCGAAAAAAAAGAATTTCTGGAACAAAAAGGCGATTTTTGAAATAATTTTAAACAAAAAATAAAACTTTAATAAAAAAATAGTTTAATTTTCCACCGGTTGAATTTGCAAGCCAAGAAAATGGAATTTCTTCACAAAAACATGAATTTCTTCACAAAATAGTTTCACTTTTAACTAAATACTGTAATTTTAATAAAAATAGTTGAATTTTCAACAAAATATAATAATGCTCAACCAAATCGTTCAATTTACAAATAAAAAAGGGTAAAATTTCAATGAAAAGTGTGATAGTTGTTATTTCAAGCAAAAAATCATTTTTATTTTATTCAAAAAATATTTCAGTTAAGCAAAAAAAGGGAAATAATTATTAACGATAAATATAATAGTCGATATTTCATTCAAAAAAGATTTTAATTATAAATGAAAAATAGTTCAATTCATACAAAAAAGACGAGTTTATAACAAAATTATTGAATTCTCAACAAAAACAGATTAATTTTTAACAAAACAGTTGCATTTTGAAACAAAAAAGATAACATTTTTACGAAAAAAAAGAATTTCTAGACCAAAAATACGAGTTTTCAACAATATTTAACAAAAAATTAAACTTTATTAAAAAAAATAGTGTAATTTTCAACCGGTTGAATTTTCAAGACAAAAAGAGGGATTATCTTAACAAAAATATGAATTTCAACAAAATAGTTTAATTTTAAACCAAATACTAAAATTTTAATAAAAATAATTAAATTTTCAACAAAATAGAATAATTTTTAACTAAATCGGTTAATTTACAAATAAAGAAACGGTAAAATTTTTATGAAAAATGTGATATTTGTTATTTTATTCCAAAAATATTTCAATTAAACAAAAAAAGGGAAATAATTATTAACGATAAATATAATAGTCGATATTTCAGTCAAAAAAGATTTTAATTATAAATGAAAAATAGTTCAATTAAAACAAAAAATACGAGTTTTTAACAAAATAATCTATTTCTCAACAAAAAAAAACAGATTAATTTTTAACAAAACATTTGCATTTTGAAACAAAAAAGATAAAATTTTTACGAAAAAAAAAAAGAATTTCTAGACCAAAAAGACGAGTTTTCAACAATTTAAAAAAAAAACCTAAATAAAAAAAATAGTTTAATTTTCTCCCGGTTGAATTTGCAAGCCAAAAAGGCGGATTTTCTTCACAAAAATATGAATTTCAACAAAATAGTTCAATTTTTAACCAAATACTAAAATTTTAATACAAATAATTGAATTTTCAACAAAATAGAATAATTTTTAACCAAATCGTTTAATTTAAAAATAAAAAAGGTAAAATTTTTATGAAAAATGTGATATTTGTTATTTTATTCCAAAAATATTTCATTTAAGCAAAAAAAGGGAAATAATTATTAACGATAAATATAATAGTTGATATTTCAGTCAACAAAGATTTTAATTTTAAGTGAAAAATAGTTCAATTCTACAAAAAAGGCGAGTTTTTATCAAAATAATTGAATTCATAACAAAAACAGAATAATCTGTAACAAAACATTTGAATTTTGAAACAAAAAAGATAAAAATTTTACCGAAGAAAAAAGAATTTCTAGGCCAAAAAGACGAGTTTTCAACAATTAAAAAAAAAAACTAAATAAAAAATAGTTTAATTTCTAACCGGTTGAATTTGCAAGCCAAAAAGACGGATTTTCTTCACAAAGAAATAAATTTCAACAAAATAGTTCAATTTTTAACTAAATACTAAAATTTTAATAAAAATAATTGAATTTTCAACAAAATAGATTAATTTTCAACCAAATCGCTTAATTCACAAATAAAAAAACGATAAAATTTTAATGAAAAATGTGATATTTGTTATTTTATTCCAAAAATATTTCAATTAAACAAAAAAAAGGGAAATAATTATTAACGATAGATATAATAGTTGATATTTTAGTCAACAAAGATTTTAATTTTAAATGAAAAGTAGTTGAATTCTACAAAAAAGACGAGTTTTTAATAAAATAATTGAATTCTTAACAAAAACAGATTAATTTTTAACAAAGCATTTGCATTATGAAACAAAAAAGATAAAAATTTTACCGAAAAAAAAGAATTTCTATACCAAGAAGACGAATTTCCAACCATTTTTAATAAAAAATTATACTTTAATAACAAAAATAGTTTAATTTTCAACCGGTTGAATTTGCAAGCCAAAAAAACGGATTTTCTTCACAAAAATATGAATTTCAACAAAATAGTTTAATTTTTCACTAAATACTGAAATTTTAATAAAAATAATTAAATTTTCAACCAAATATATTAATGTTCAACCAAATCGTTTAATTTATAAATAAAAAAAGGTAAAATTTGAACGAAAAGTGTGATAGTTGTTATTTCAACCAAAAAAGATTTTTATTTTATTCCAAAAATATTTCAATTAAACCAAAAGAGAGAAATATTTATTAACGAGAAATATAATAGTTAATATTTAAGTCAAAAAAGATTTTCATTATAAATGAAAAATAGTTCAATTCAACCAAAAAGGACAAGTTTCTAACCAAATAATTGAATCATCAGCAAAAAATATTAACTATTAACCAAATAGATGCATCTTTTAACAAATAGATGAAAATTTCTACCGAGAAAAATGGAATTTTTAAACAAAAATTGTGTATTTAAATTTTCAGTTAAAAAAATCAATTTCAACCATAAAAAAACGACTTTTCAACATAAAAGTTAAATATTCAATCAATAAAATAAATTCCTAAAAAAGTATTATAAGTTTCAACCAATTAGTTGATTTTTCAAAAAAATAAGATGAATTCTTTAAACAAATTTATTTGTTGAATTTTGATCTAAAAACGATAAATTTTCAGCAAAAAATGGAATTGTTCAAGTTTTAATGTGAAAAAAATTAATTTTCGATATAAAAAATCGACTTAAAAAATAGTTTAATCTTCAAATAATAAATTAAATTTTTAAAAAAACTTTTCAACTATTTGCAAAGTAGTTGCAATTTTAGCCTAAAAAATTTATTCTAAAAAAAAAATTTTTTTTTAATAATTACATTTTGCACCAAAGAGTCAAATTTTAAACCAAGATAGACGAATTCTGAACCAAAAATATAATATAGACAAAATAGTTGAAATTTAAATAAAATAGCTGATTTTTCAACAAAATAATTAAATTTGAAACCAATTAGCAGAATTTTTAATCTAAAGATATAAATGTTGCACTAAAAATATAATAATAGACTTTTTAAATAAAAATAATTAAACTTTCAACTAAATGTAGTAGAATTTATAACTAAGAAATATAAATGTTCAATGAAAAATATAATAGAAGGGTTTTAAAATAAAAATAATTAACCTTAAGCAAAAAAAGATGAATTTTCAATTAAAAAACATGACTTTTTGTTGAATTTTTTGAACAATATTTAGAAATTTTACAAAAATGTCCTTAACATTTTGATGTATAAACAACAAATGAATACTTATGATTTTTAGAAAAATTTGAGTTATTTTAGAAACCAAAACCAAAACGTAGAAGCTTTTCAAAAAATTTTAAAGACTTCAAAAGAATAAAAACATTTTCTCAGAATGTTTGAAACAATTTTTTTAAGATATTTATCGAATTTTTACTACAATTTTTAGAAAATCCTACTAATTTTAAAAAGTTCCTCTAAATCTTCCAGATTCTTTTTTCGTAATTTTGTAAATCTTTTAAAACCTTTCAAATATTCTCTTAAAATCATTTTTCTAAATTAAAAATCAGTTCCGGTTTTAAATAAATTTTAAATCTTTTCAAAATTTCTAAGTATCTCTTAAAATTGCTCAAAATTTTTCTACAAATAATGAGTCTTTGATTGTTATTTACACATGAAGATTCAACAATTTCACTTAAAAATTAAACATTTTTTAAATACAACAATTAAAATCGCATCGTTCAGGGTTTAAAAGCTCTTCGAAATTTTAATGATTCCAGGCTTTCTATGTCCACAAATTGATATTTAGTTTTTAATTTACGCGTCTTAAATAATCAGTCAAATATTGCTAAAAATTCAATCATTATTCTTCTTTTTTTAATTATTAATACATTTTTAATTGAATGCGTTAAAAATTGAATATTATAGACTGAAACTATATTTTTAAATAAATAAAAGCCTTTAATTACGAATCTATTATTAAAATTTTTTTTTTCATCTGAAAATAGTTTATAAAATTTAAATCATACGTTTTCATTGTTTAATGACTATGACTTTCAAATTGAAAGCGTTTAATTTTGAACGTTAAAATCTGCAAATTCTTAAACTTTGAACGGATTTAGAATTGTTTTATCAAATAAATTATTGTTCACTTTTCAATACTTAAGGTACAGATCCATTAAAAAATTTAGTTATTTATATTTACAGTCGATAAAATAAAAATGTTTTTTCTCAAAAACCTTCAACTTCAAACGCTTTTTATTTCTAATTATTTAATTCTTCAAGACAGCATTTTACAATTATTTAACTTAAAAATGTATAATAATTGAACTAATTATTACAAAAAATGTTGAAATCGAACTTGGACAGATTTTTCTTCTAAAAATTTGTAAAATCACCGGTGAAAAAATAAATTCAATGCCATTTTTCGGTTTTTCTCGGACCAACAATCGCCCTGCGAATAAAATATTTTTCGCAAAAGAATAAAAATTAAAAACATACCACTAAGTTCTACTTTCAGAGGGAAAAAACATTCCTTTTCAATCAAAGAAAAAACAAGATTTCAGTAAAAAAAGCTCATTTTTCAACTAAGTTTATAAATATTTAACTGGAATACTTGAATTTTTAACAACAAAAAAAAAACAATTTTTAAACTAGGAGATTAACTTTAAAAGAATAAGATCATTTTCTGTAAAAAAGAAACGATTTTTTTTAAATATGGCAAATATCAACGAAATAGTTGAATTTTCAATTTATAACGAAAAATTTCCAGTCAAATTGTTGAATTTTCAACCAAAAATGTAAGTTATATTTTCAGTTACAGAAATTAACTTTCAAACTATCTGATGAATTTTCAACTACAATGAATTTTGTTCAATATTTTCATCTAATAATTCATCGATTTCGTTGAATTTAACTGGGTTAAATTTTTTTTATAGATGTAAATTTTTAACTGAAAATTTAAATATTCCGTCTATTCCATCAAACTTTTTCGTTAAGCAATCGTATTTCTTATTAAAAATTGAATTACTTGGTGGAAAAATGAGCTCCTTTATTAAAATTAAATTGTTTTCTGATTTAGTATTCATTATTTTAGTACAAAATTTTACTGTTGCGTTAAAAAGTTGTATTTTTAAGAAGAAAATGCGGCCTTGTGTATTAAAAATTAATTAAATGTGTTTCTTTGAAAATTCAACTAATTTGTTAAAGAATCATCTTTGTAAAAAATTCATTTTCTTCGGGTTGAAAATTTAGAATTTTAGTGGGAAATTCAAATATGTCTTTGTAAATTAACTTTTTTATTGAAAATT
Source organism: Druon quercuslanigerum (assembly GCA_010014905.2). Taxonomy (NCBI): domain Eukaryota; kingdom Metazoa; phylum Arthropoda; class Insecta; order Hymenoptera; family Cynipidae; genus Druon; species Druon quercuslanigerum. Next base: position 9,132 of record JAAAKG020015704.1, read on the forward strand.
AATATTTATGGGTTAAAAATACAACAAATTATTATTTTATTAAAGAATCCTAATTTTATTTAAATATTCATTTCTGCAAGTGGACATTCAAATTAATTGTAAAAATTTTGTTCTCTGATCCTTAAATTCACATGTTTTTTTTTATTTAAAAGTTTAGCTTAAAAATTCAACAATTTAGTAGTTTTTTAATTATGAGAAATTTTTTAGTTTTCAAACAATTTCAGGGGTTTCGCTAGAGTTAAAAGGATTTTAAATGTTTTAGAGTATTTGAAAGGATTTTAAAGAATTTTTAACTTATTTCAGTCCTTTGAGAGTATTCCCAGAGATTTAAAAATATTTAATTTTTAAAGTTTTAAAAATTTTTAAGGAATTTCAAAAGATTTCAAAGAATTAAAAATAATGTAGGTAATTTATTTTAAATTCCCAGGAATTTTTAATTGTTTTTGATTATTTTTAAGGATTTTCAGAGAGTAAGAAATATTTTAGGGTATTTAAAATTATTTCAATGCATTTTTAAGAGATTAAAAAAATTTAAAGAAATTTTTCAAGGATTTAAAAACATTTATTGCAGTTTTGAAAAATGCGTTATGATATAGAAAGAACTTACTGGACTTAAAAGGTTTTTAAATATTTAAAAAAAAAATCTGATTAATTTCATTTTATTAGTTGAAGATTTAACTATTTTTTTTGAAAACTTCTTTTTTTATTGGAAATTAATTTTTTAAACTGATAATTGAACGTTTTTAATTGACTTAGGCGGAAAATTCATGTTTTCAGTTTGAAAATTTAACCTATTTTGTAGAGAATTCGCATTTTTGGTCTAAAAATGTAATTCTTTTGTTGAAAATTAATACTTTTGGTTAAAAAATTCTTTTCTTTACAAGTTCAATCTTTTTTGTTTCAAAATGCAACTGTTTGGTTAAAAAAAAATCTTTTTAGTTAAGGGATCAATTATTTTTTGATTGAATCCGACTGTTTTTGTTAAAAAAAAAATTTGTTGTTGGTTGAAATATCAAAAAATTACAATTTTTCGTTAAGCATTCGTATTTCTTATTAAAAATTAAATTACTAGGTGGAAAAATGAGCTCCTTTATTAAAATAAATTTTTTTCCTTACTTAGTATTCATTATTTTAGTACAAAATTTTACTGTTTCGTTAAAAATTTGTATCTTTAAGATGAAAATGCGGCCTTGTGAATTAAAAATTAATTAAATGCGTTTCTTTGAAAATTCAACTAATTTGTTAAAGAGTCGTCTTTGTAAAAAAATTCATTTTCTTCGAGTCGAAAATTTAGAATTTTAGTGGGAAATTCAACTATGTCTTTGTAAATTAACTTTTTTAATAAAAATTAATATTTATGTGTTAAAATGTTAACTGTTATGTAGAACATCCGCTTGTTTAGCTTAAAAATTCAACGATTTAGTAGAAAATTAAATTTTTGCTTAAAAGTCTATTTTTTTTGTAGACAAATCATCTTTTTCGGTTAAAAATTCATCTCATATTTTGTTGAAACCTCGTCTTTTTGTATAAAAATCTGTCCGTTTGAACTGAAAATTAATCATTTGATACAAAAGTACCCTTTTTTGGTTAAAAATTAATTAATTTTAATTGAAAAGTCTACTATTATATTTTTTGTTCAGGATTCATCTATCTTGATTAAAAATTCGAGAATTTGGCTGAAAATTTCATTGTTTTGTTAAAAATTAAAATATTTTGTTGAAAAATTATATTTGTTGGTAGAAAATGAACTTTTTTGCTTAAAAATCTTGGTGGAAAGTTGAACTCCTTTGTTAAAAAATTATTTTCAATAAGATTTACATCTGTGTTGAATTTTTATGGGTTAAATTTTTTTTATAGATATAAATTTTTAACTGAAAATTTAAATATTCCGTCTATTCCATCAAACTTTTCCTTTTTTATTGGAAATTCGTATTTTTTTATAGAAAATTAATCTTCTCAGTTGAAAATTAATTTTTTGTTGTTAAGAATTGAGCTATTTGTTTAAAAATGCAACTAATTTGTTAAAAATGTAATTATTTCATTGAAAATTTAACTTTTTTGTTGAAAATGTCTGTTTATATTAAAAATTAATTACTTTTTTTTATCTTGCTTGAAAATGAACTTTGTTGTTGAAAAATACAACTTGAATTTTAATTTTTTTTAAGAAATCGACCATTTGGTTGCGGTTAAAAGTTTAAGTCTTTTGTTAAAAATTAATTTTTTGTTTTAAGATTCATCTCTTTATGAACATGTAACTGTTTTGTTAAAAATCATTTTTTTATAAACTAAAAATTAACTTTTCCGATTCAAATGCGATTTTTTTCTATTGGGAATTAGATTTTCAACGGAAAATTCGATTATTCTATTTTAGGTTGAAATTTGATATTTTTATTTCAAAATTAAACTGTTTGTTTCAAAATTCATGTGCTTTGTAGAAAAGTCTTCTTTTTTGTAGAAAATTAATTTTTATGATTAAAATTTAATCTTTTTGTTAGATATAAAGTTCACACATTCCTGGAATAAGTTTTTAATTTACGCGTCCTAAATTATCAGTCAAATATTGCTAAACATTCAATTATTATTCTTCTTTTTCTTAATTAAAAAATTTTTAATTGAAGGCGTTAAAAATTGAATATTATACACTGAAACTATATTTTTCATTTAATAAAAGCCTTTAATTACAAATCTATTATTATAAACTTATTTTTAAGCTGGAAATAGTTTATAAAGTTTAAATCATACGTTTACATATTTTAATGATTATGAATTTCAAATTGAAACCGCTTAATTTTTGACGTTAAAATCTGAAAATTCTTAAACATTGAACGGATTTAGAATTGTTTTATTAAATAAATTATTGTTCACTTCTTAATACTTAAAGTACTGATCCATTAAAAAATTTATTTATTTATATTAACAGTCGATAAAATAAAAATGTTTTTTCTCGAAAACCTTCATCTTCAAACGCTTTTAATTTTTAATTACTTACCTCTTCAAGACACCATTTTACTATTATAATAATTCAACTAATTATTGCAAAAAGTGTTGAAATCGAACTTGGACAGATTTTTCTTCTAAAAATTTGTAAAATTACCGGTGGAAAAATAAATTCAATGTCTCAATCATTCTTGAAATCTATTTAAAATTCCTTGGAATCTTTTAAAATACCTTCAAATAATTTAAATTTTTTGAAATCCAGTTACTGAAATAAATTGAAAATTTCTAGGAATCTTGTAAAATACATTAAACTATTTCAAATCCTTTAAAATCTGTTGAAATCCCTTAAAATTCTTTAAAACTCTTCTAATCTTTTTGGAATTTAAAAAAATTGTAAAATATTTTTAATCATTTAAAATTATTGACGTTTTTAAAATATCTTGAAAATTCCTTGGGATTAGCCAAAATAAAATCTTGTAAAATCCCTTGAAATTGTTTCAAACTTTAAAAAATAATTTTTTGGAATACCTTTAAATTAATAAAATATGTTCAAAATTATTTAGAATCTTAGAAAATACCCTAATTTAATTAAATTCCTTTAAAATTCCTTGAAATTTTGTATAGCCCTTAAAAATTCCTAATATATTTTGGAATACCTTCAAAATATTGAAATCTGTTCAAAATTCGCTTGAATCTTTAAAAATACTTTTTAAAAATATTTTGAAATCCTATAAAATTATAATTGAAACAAAATTGAAAATTCCTTGTGGGATCTTTTTAAATCTATAAAATCCTTTAAAAACTTTAAAATCTTTGGAAATACCTTTAAATATTTGAAATTTCATTTCTCGGTTTTTCTCGGACCAACGATCGCCCTGCGAATAAAATATTTTTTGCCAAAGAATAAAAATTAAAAACATACCACTAATTTCCACTTTCAGAGGCAAAAAATTCCTTTTGAATCAAAGAAAAAACAAGATTTCAGTAAAAAAGCTCACTTTTCAACTAAAAGTATAAATATTTAACTGGAATACTTGAATTTAAAAAACAAAACAATTTTTAAACTAGGAGATTAACTTTAAAAGAATTAGATCATTTTCTGTAAAAAAGAATTGATTTTTTTTAATATGGCAATTATCAACGTAATAGTTGAATTTTCAATTTATAAAGACAAATGTCCAGACAAATTGTTGAATTTTCAACCAAAAATGTTAAAGAAGATTTTTCTACAAAGCACTTGAATTTTGAAACAGTTTAATTTTTAAATAAGAATATTAAATTTCAACCTAAAATATAATAATCGAATTTTCCGTTGAAAATCTAATTCAGAATAGAAAAAAATCGGATTTGAATCGGAAAAGTTAAATTTTTAGTCTATAAAAAAATGATTTTCAACAAAACAGTTACATGTTCAAAAAGAGATGAATCTTCAAACAAAAAAGAATTTCTAACAAAAAACTTAAACTTGTAACCGCAACCAAATGGTCGATTTCTTAAAAAAAATTAAAATTCAAGTTGAATTTTCAACAAAAAAGTTCATTTTCAAACAAGATAAAAAAGTAATTAATTTTTAATATAAACAGACATGTTCAACAAAAAATTTAAATTTTCGATGAAATAATTACATTTTTAACATATTAGTTGCATTTTTAAACAAATATCTGAATTTTTAACAACAAAAAATTAATTTACAACTGAGAGAATTAATTTCCTATCAAAAATACAAATTTCCAATAAAAAAAGAAAAGTTTTATGGAATAGATGGAATATTTATACTTTCAGTTAAAAATTTATATCTATAAAAAAAACTTTAACCTAGTTAAATTCAACGAAATTAATAAATTATTTGATAAAAATATGAATGCTCAAACAAACAGAAGAATTTTCAGATAGTTTAATTTACAATAAAAGATGGAAATTTTCATAATAATCATTTTTTAACAAAGTAGTTCAACTTTCCACCAAGATTTTTGAGCAAAAAAGTTAATTTTCTACAAAAAATATAACTCTTCGAAATTTGAACAACAATTAAAACATTTTTAATTGAATGCGTTAAAAATTGAATATTATAGACTGAAACTATATTTTTAATTTAATGAAAGCCTTCAATTACGAATCTATTATTATAAAGTTATTTTTAAGCTGGAAATAGTTTATAAAGTTTAAATCATACATTTACATTTTTCAATGATTAAGACTTTGAAATTGAAAGCGTTTAATTTTTAACATTAAAATCTGGAAAATATTAAACTTTGAACAGATTCAGAATTGTTTCATCAAATAAAATTTTGTTCACTTTTCAATATTTAAGGTACTGATCCATTAAACAATTTATTTATTCATATTTACAGTCGATAAAATAAAAATGTTTTTTCTCGAAAACCTTCAAATTCAAACGCTTTTAATTTTTAATTATTTAACTCTTCAAGACACCTTTTTACATTTATAATAATTCAACTAATTATTGCAAAAACTGTTGAAATCGAACTTGGACAGATTTTTCTTCTAAAAATTTGTAAAATTACAGGTGAAAAAATAAATTGAGTGTCTCAATCTAGGAATCTTGTAAAATACATTAAGCTATTTCAAATCCTTTAAAATCTTTTGAAATCCCTTAAAATTTAAAAAAATTGTAAAATATTTTTAATTATTTAAAATTATTGACGTTTTTAAAATATCTTGAAAATTCCTTGAGATTAGCCAAAATAAAATCTTGTAAAATCCCTTGAAATTGTTTCAAACTTTAAAAAATAATTTTTTGGAATAGATTAAAATTAATAAAATATGTTCAAAATTATTTAGAATCTTAGTAAATACCCTAATTTAATTAAATTCCTTTAAAATTCCTTGAAATTTTGTATAGCTCTTAAAAATTCCTAATATATTTTGGAATACCTTCAAAATATTGAAATCTGTTCGAAATTCGCTCGAATCTTTAAAAATACTTTTTAAAAATCTTTTAAAATCCTATAAAATTATTATTAAAATAAAATTGAAAATCCCTTGAGGATTCTTTTTAAATTTAATAAAATCCTTAAAAGACTTTAAAATCTTTGCAAATACCTTGAAATATTTGAAATTTCATTTCTCAGTTTTTCTCGGACCAAAGATCGCCCTGCGAATAAAATATTTTTCGCCAAAGAATAAAAATTAAAAACATACCACTAATTTCCACTTCCGGTGACAATAATACTCCAGAGGAACTTCTTCTCGTCATGGAAGCACCGGCTGTTTCCGACTCACTTGTCTCAATGGAAGGCGTACTGCCTATAGTACTGTGAAAATTAAAAATTAAAACAGATGTGCTTTGCGGATTTAAGTCTAAGGTTTTGAAACTTAATCTGTAATGCCGAGTCAGCACTGGGCAGAAAAGTGCACTCTTCGGTAAAAGAGCTTAGCGAATTTAGTCAAGATTGACGCAGAATAAATTTAATTTACACGCAGGGATAGAAAAATCATAATCACATTGCCAATTTCTTCAAATACTGAAATTTTTTTTAATAAATTAAAAATATAAAGTCTATTTAAGAAATAAATTTACAAGAAAAATTCAATTGCAGAAAATTGCAATGAATAATTAAATACAAATCAAGCACATTAAAGCGACAAATTACAAATTGCAGAAATGATTATAAAAGCGTTTCATATGAATTACTATTTCAAAAAGCTGAGCGATAAAATAAGCAAATTATTTATTAATACCTTGATATTCACTCCAAAGTAAATTATTATTATTAAATTAATTTTAGAATAACTAAATAATAATTAAACTGTCAATTTTTAAATATTATATTATGTTGTTAGGTTTGTTAAAAATAAATTCATTATTTTCGTACAAAATTTGGTTTAATAATTTTTTAGTTAAAATTGTTTGAAATATATAGAATTCATCAATCTAAAGTGCCTAACTATGAAATTTTGTTTACAATAATAAAATAATAGCTTTTTTCTTAAATTTAAAACTAAAGAAATCCTAAAAAAAAAAATTGTCATAATTTTTAAGCCCATAGGTCAAATTTTATGATATTCAAAAATTACTTTCCGATACCAAACTACAACTTCTTTCTCCTGAGCTAAAATTATTTAATTAATTTCAGCATAAAAGAAATAAAAAAAATATTTAAAAAATAATTTCACGTTCAATAAGATGAATTTTATCACTGAAATTAATTTCATTTAAAAAAGTTTAATAAATATTAAAATAATTAAAAAATATCTTTGAATTAAAAAAGAAGGAAAAATACGAATAAATGAATGAATGAATGAATGAATGAATGAATGAGTCAATAAACAAACATAAAATTTTCAGGATGGCCGCAAAACTTAATTTTCAAAATTCCCTAATTTTTTCCTGTCTAACTTTCATTTTCCCTGATTATTAATATTTAGAGACCAAAATTATAATCATGAAAAAAATTTCTATAAAATCTTTTATAAATTGAATAAAATAATTTTAAATTGAAATAATTTATAATAAATTCACATAAACTCAAAACAGTTCAAGTTAAATTCAAAAGAATTGAAAAAAAATAATTCGATGATATTCATAAAAAATTCAAAGTGAAATAAAAAATTCAAATTAATTAAAAAATATGAATTAATTCAGTGAACTGAGCAAGTTTTAAATGTGTATAAAGAAATCGAGGGAATTTAAAAGAATGTGATGAAATGCTTAAAATGAAAAAAACAAATAAAAAAAATGCTGAATCCATTAAATTGAGTAGAATTTGTTAAACATAGAAAATACAATTGAATACAAAAATTCAAAATAATTCAAGAGAATATAAAATAATTTAGAATAAATAATTAGGAATTCAGGGTATTTTTAAATTAATTAACAAAAACATTTTAAAATCTCTCCAAATCCCTTGAAATCCTCGGAAATATTGTAAAATTCTTTGGAATATTTTAAAATGTGAATATTTGAAATTGATAAAAACATTATAAAATCCCGCGAAATTACATGAAAGCTAATATTTTCTGAAATATAGAAAAAATTTTGATTTTAACTTCCCCGAAAGTCGTTGAAATCCTTGAAAATTTGATAAAATCTCTTAAAATCTTTAAAATATTCTAAATATAAATTTTTTTAGTTTCCTTAAACTGATAAAAAAAACCTTGGAAATTCCTTGGAAATTTTTTAATCACTGGAAAATACCTTTCAAACTTAAAATATAAAATATTTCAAGTCTTTTGAAATTCTTGGAAATTTTTTTCAGTTTTTGAAAATTCTTTGGATATTTTAAAAGTACGCTAAAATCTTACAAATCATTTGGAATAACATCAAATGATTGAATTTCAATTATTTAAATCAGTTAAAATTTTCGAAATCTCTTGAAAATGCTTTGGAATAATTTTTAATAATTTAAATTCTTCGAAAACCAATCACTAAATAAACTGAAAATTCCTTGGAATCTTTTTAAAGATACTAGCATATTTCAAATATTTGAAAATATTTTAAAATCCAAAAAATTTCTTAAAGCTCTTGAAGATTTGTTGGAATTTAAAAAAAAACTAAAATCTTTTAAATATTTTGGAATACCCTCAAACTGATGAAATTTTTAAATTTTTAAATAATTATTAAATATCTTAAAAATTCATTAGCATGAAAAAAAATCTATAAACTTTTTCATATCCTACAGAATTATGGAAATCAATTGAAACTCTTTGAAAATTGTTGAAATCCTTCTAAAATCCTCGATCCTTTTGAATCAATTATTTTAATTATTTTAATTATAAAATATTGTAAAACTGCATGAAATCTGATATTTCCTGAAGCCTTGGAAAATTTATTAAAATACTTTAAGAGCTTTTAAAATACCTTAAAATCTTAAATTCTTTGAAGATCTTTTGAATCACTTGAAAATTAATTGAAATCTTATAAAATATCCTAAAATATTTTAAATCCTTAAAAATACCTTCAAATTATTAAAATCTATTCAAAATTCCTTAGAATCTTTTAAAATACCTTTAAATAATTTAAATCGTTTGAAATCCAGTTACTGAAATAAATTGAAAATCTTTAGGAATCTTGCAAAATACATTAAACTATTTCAAATCCTCTAAAACCTTTTGAAATCCCTTAAACTTCTTAAAAACTCTTTTTTGCAATTTAAAAAAATTGTGAGAAATTTTTAATCATTTGAAATTATTGACGTTTTTTGAATATTTTTAAAATTCCTTGGAATTAGACAAAATAAAATCTGGTAAAATCCCTGGAAAACGTTTCAAGCTTTAAAAAATAATTTTTTGGAATACCTTTAAAATATTGAAATCTGTTCAAAATTCTCTCGAATTTTTTAAAAAACGCCAAGATATTTCAAATTTATTAAAATTTTAAAAACCCTTCGGTAAAAAAACCCTAAAATCGGTGAAATTCTTTGAAATCCTATAAAATTATTATTGAAATAAATTGAAAATTCCTTGTTGAATCTTTTTATATTTATTAAAATCTTTAAAAGGCTTTAAAATCTTTGCAAATACCTTGAAATATTTGAAAATTTATTAAATATTTTTGTTTTTAATTGCTAATAATTCGCATGATATTAAGAGGTACATTTTTTTAAAATAATTTGAATTAATGCAAAAGAATTTTGAAAACTATAGAGTATTTTTAAAAAATCCGGAAAATTTTCAAAGCTTTAAAAAGTTTCAGCGTTTTTGAAACATTTCAGAATATTTTAAAAGATTAAAAGGAATTTTAAATAGATTTCAATAAGTTTATGGTATTTCAAAAGATTTTCAGGATGTTTATTTTTTAAAGAAACATTTATAATATAATTTCTCGTTTTTTTATTAAATAGCTTAAAATCTTTAAAATCCTCTTAAATCCCTTCAAATTATTCAAATCTGTTAAAATATCTTTAAATATTTATAATTCCTTCAAATATTTTGAAACGCCTTGAAGCTTTTTAAAGCTCTTAAAAATTTCTTGTAATTATTAAATATAACCTAAAATATTTCAAACCCTTTGAAAGATTTTGAAATTTCTTGGAATCTTTTAAGACACCCTAAAATATTTTAAATCCTTTAAACTTCCTTTAAACTTTTTGAAAGCTATGGAAAATTTTTTGGAAGTTTTCAAAATCTCTAAAATATTTAAAATCTTTTGAAATTCTTTCACAATTATTGAACTCTATCAAAAATTTTTTAGAATCTTATAAAATACTCTCAAATATTTCCAATCCTTTGAAATCCCTTGAAACTTTTTAAAGCTCTTGAAAATTTCTAGGAATTTTGTTAAAAACTCTAAAGTTTTTAAGATTCTTTGGAATTCCAGAAATGGTTCACATCGAACACTGGAATTTAAAAGAATACCAGAAAATATTTTACATCCATCGGAATCCCTTCAAATTACTAAAATCTCGAAAGAAATTCTAATGAGTCTTTTAAAATACCCTAAAATATTAAAAATCATTATTTAAATTATTAAATTATTAAAATTATTTAAATTATCAAAGCTCTGGAAAGTTTCTTGGAATTAAAAAAATACTAAGTATACTATCCTATTAAAAATTTCTTGGAATCTTTTATAATAGCAAAAAATATTTCAAATACTATGAAATCCCTTGAAGCTTTTTAAATTTCGTAAAAATTCTTTGGAATCTTTTAAAATATCCTAAATTCTTTCAAATTCTTCGAATTTCAATAAAATCTTTAAAATCCTGCGAAATCCCTTAAAATTATTTTTAAAATTTCCAAGGAATTTTCAAAAGCTTTAGAAAGTTTCAAGGGATTTCAAAATATTTCAAAGACCTTGAAATATTTTAGGGTATGTTATAGGGAATTTTTAAGAGCTCTGAACATTTTCAAGTGATTTTAAGATATTTTAATGGGCTAGAATTATTTTAGGGTAGTTTAATAAATTTCAAGCCCTTTTTTAAATCTTAATAACCCTAATAGATTTAAAATTATTTTAAAATCATAATATTCTCATAATCTCCAAGAAATTTTCAAGCACTTTAAAATGCTTCAAGGCGTTTCAAAAGGTTTCAAGGGATTTTAAATATTTTTAAAAATTTCCAAAATTATCAAATATTTCAAGGTATTTAAACATTTTTTTTTTAATTTTAACACATTTACTTGGAATTAAAAAAATACCATAAAATCTTTTATATAATTTGAAATCCCTTAAAATTATTAAAATATATTTAAGAAATTTAAGAGATTAGAAAAGATATTAAGGAATTTCAAAAGTTAACAAAGGATTTGAAATATTTAAAAAAGTTCCAAGAAAATGTTTAATATATTTTTATAATTTTAAGTGATTTCAAATGATTTTAAAGATTTTATTTCAAAATATTTCGAATAATTTGAAAGAATGTAGGATATTTAAAAAGATTCCAATGAATTTGTTCGATTTGAATCATTTTAAGTGATCCTAAAGGATTTTAAAAACTTGATTATGTTTTTTAAAATTCCAAAGAATTTGTACGAGATTTAAAAAGCTTCAAGGGATTTTATAGTATTTGAAATATTTTATGGTATTTTAAAAGATTCCAAGAATTTTTTAATGGGTTAGTATAGTTAGTATTTTTTTTTTTAATTCCAAGAAACTTTCCAGAACATTAATAATTTAAATAATATA
>JAAAKG020015725.1:0-12139 GCA_010014905.2 Druon quercuslanigerum
ATTTTATTAGAAGGTATATATATATATATATTTTTTGTTCAACAATTGAACTGTTGTTTTAACTTTTATTGTTTTTTTTTTTAATTCTAATTTGAAATATTAACTTTTATATTTTTTGTGCGAAATTTATCTTTCTTTTTTCAAAGTTAAATTATTTTGTGAAAATTAAAATTAACTAATGATAACTAATTATTTCTTATCGAATTATTATTATTATTATTATTATTATAATTAATCGATAAGAAATAATTCTTTCTCAAATAATGAAAATAAAACAAATAAATAAAAAAAATTTGCAGTCAAGAGAAAGCAGAAAGGAAATTTTTCTACAAAGCAGATGAATTTTAAATGTTTTTTAAATAAAACTGTGGAATCATTATTAAATTTTCATTTTCGATAAATAATACAATTTTTAACCAAAAAAGGTGCATTTTTCACGAAAAATTATTAGGGTTAAATTTTCATCTACAAAATGTGATTTATTTTAACCCGGAAACTTTTTAATTCATTTCAAAATACTGAAATTTAAAAAAAAGTTTAATGCTGAAATTGAAAAAATAAATTTTCGAAACCAAAAATGTAATATTTAAACAAAAAGTTTAATTTACAAAATAAAGTTAATTTTCAATCAGCACTGATTTTTTTTTAGTTGAATTTTTGCAAAAATAGTAGACTTTGAATATTATCCGAAAAATAATGCCCTTCTAACAAAATGTTTGATAATAATTTTAATCAAATTTTTGAATCATTAATTAATTTTAATTTTTAACAAAATAATTTAATTTTGAAGAAAAAAGACCAATTTCGGACAAAAAATGTAAAAGTTTATATTTCAAATACAAAAAGAATGTTCTTTTAAATGAGTAGTATTTGAATTCAAATAAAAATTTATTATTTGATTTAATTTATTTAATTTATAACAATTTTCAAAATAAAGTTAATTTTCAACCTAAGCTGGATTTTTTCAGTTGATTTTTTTACAAAAATAGTAGACAAAATGACAAAATGATTTAAATAATAATTTTAATTATTTTTTAGTTGAAATTTTTACAAAAATAGTAAACAAAATAACAAAATTATTTAAATAATAATTTAAATCAAATTCTTGTATCATTAATTAATTTTAATTTTTAAATAAATAATTAAATTTTGAACAAAGAAAGATAAATTTCGCACGAAAAATGTAAAATTTGATATTTCAAATACAAAAAGAATTTTCTTTTACATCAGTAGCATTTGAATTCAAATAAAAAAAAAATGAAATGAAAAAAAAACAGATAAATTTTCAAACTGAAGATATTAATTTTTAAACAAAAAATTTAATATTTATTGAAAAAGTTCGATTTTTAAAAGAAAATTAATTTTTAATCTAAACTGAATTTTTTAATTTGAATTGTTTACCAAAATAGTTGACTTTTAATTTTAATCCAAAAAGTCAAATTTTTACCAAAACAGTAGAATTTTAAACTAAAAATAATGTCCTTCTAACAAAACTATTTGAACAATAATTTCAATCAAATTCCTTAATTGTTCATTAATTTTAATTTTTAACGAAATAATTTAAATTTGAACAAAAAAAGATCAATTTCGCACGAAAAATGTAACAGTTGATATTTCAAATACAAAAAGAATTTTCTTTTAAATCTGTAGTATTTGAATTCAAATAAAAAGTAATAAAATCTAAGAAAACAACTGTTAAATTTTCAAACTTAAAATATGAATTTTCGAAAATTGCATATTCAATCGAAAACTTAAATTTTAAAAATAAAGTTAATTTTCAATCTAAACTAAATTTTTTTATTTAAATTTTTTACAAAAATAGTTTGATTTTATTTTTATTTTTATTTACCAAAACATTAAATTATTTACCAAAACAGTAAAATTTTAAACTAAAAATAATGTCCTTCTAATAAAATGATTAATAATATTTTTATTTAAATTCTTGAATCATTAATTTATTAATTAATGTCGCAAGAAAAATGTAAAATTTGATATATCAAATACAAAAAGAATTTTCTTTTAAATCAGTAACATTTGGATTCAGTAAAAAATAATAAAATTTAAAAAAGCAGTTAAATTTTCCAACTGAAAAAATGAATTTTTAAACAAAAAATTTAAAATTCAATCGAAAAGTTAAATTTTCAAAAGAAAGTTAATTTTCGGCCTAAGCTGAATTTCTTAATCAGAACTTTAACCAAAATATTCGACTTTTAATTACAATCAACTTTTTTCAACTGAAAAATACTGATTTTCAAAAAAATTCAAATTCTAATAAAATTCGTTATTCATTAATTAATTTCTATTTTTAAGAAAAAAATACAAATTTGAAAGAAAAAAAAATTTCTCACGCAAAATTTAATATTTGATATTTCAACCACAAGAAGAATTTTATTTTAAATCAGAAAAATTTGAACTCAATCCACAATAACGTAATGAAAATAAAAAAAAAAAAAATAAAAAAAATTTGCAGTCAAGAGAAAGCAAAAAGGACATTTTTCTGCAAGAGAAAGAATTATTTCTTATCGATTAACATCATATAAAATATTATTTTAATTCATCATTTGAATAAATAAATAATATGCGGCCTTCAAAATGTTTTTAGTTATTTTAATTAATTTTGAAAAGAAAAGTTCTTATGAAAAATGATTTTCTGAGGTCTTGAAGGGTGATTCCGCAGGTAAGGAATTTGAAAAGGGCCTCGCGTGGTTTCTGAGAAGTTGATGGCGTTATGAAAGCGTGGGAGGGGCAGGGGGAGGGGGAGGGGAGAGCAGAATGAATATATAAGTCACCCGGGTGTTGAACGTCCATGTACTCTTTCTTTGACCCTGGTCAGGTGTGCACCTTCCACCGAGGATTTCCGCCCCTCCTACTCCACCCCCTCCTTCTGGAGGATCACAATTTCAAGTTCGCGGTCGCGTGTACCGAACCGGAACGAGAGTGCGACGCAAGGCCAGTGAGTTCAGTTGTTTGATTGTTCGGTCGATGCTCTTCAGTGTATTACTTTTAAGGAAATTTTTTTTTTTTTTTTTTTTTTATTAAAGTGACTTAAGTGAGAAAGCAAGGTTTTTTTATTCTATGAGTGTGATGAACCAAGAACCGGAAGCCCGAAGGAATTAAAGTACAGAAGATGGACATACGACTCGTGAGTTTCTATAAATATAGGAAAATTATTTTATTTATTTTGACATTGTATTTTATTTTTGTTAATTGGAAAATCTCGACATTATAAAATTGTTTAAATTGAAAAATCCGGAATGATAAAATTAAAGAAAGAATTTAAATAATTAGGAAAATATCTTATATTCAATATTGATTATTTATTAAAAAATAGTAATTAAATATTTTTATGCTTAATTCTAGAAATAATTTAAATGAACATTAAACTTACCAAACTTCTTGGATTGAAATATTTATCTTTAATTGTTTGATTTCGTACAATTAAAAACATTTTTTTCAATCAATATTATTTATTAAATAAAAATATAATAATGAAATATTTTTAACAATAGATTTATTTTTGTATTATTCTTTAGAATATTCTCTAGATATTTAACCATTGTATTTTGAACAAGTAAAAAATATTTATTAAAAAAGTTTCTGTTTATTGTTTAAATTTTTTTTAAAATTTCACTTTTCAGTGGGGAATTTTATTATTCGGTAATTTTTAGTTTGTAATATTATCGAATTTTCAAATTCCCAAATAATAATATGTATTCCCGAATTTGAGCAAGTGAAAAAAATTTTTTAATTAAATATTATTTTATTAGAAATGCAATAATAAAGTATTTTGACTAAAACAGTTTTTATTAGAATTTTCTTTAGATATTTAATAATTGTATGCTTAATAATAAAAAAAACATTGCATAAAAAAGTTTTTTTTTATGATTTAAATTTCGAAAATTTTGCATTTTTCCGTGTGGAATTTTATTGTCCGGCAATTTTTCGTTGATATTATTATCGAATTTTAAAATTTCCAAATAATAATAAGTATTCTCGAATTTGTACAATTAAAAAAATTATGTTTCAATAAATATTATTTATCGACGAAAATACAATAATAAAATATTTTTACCAAGACATTTTTTTTTGTATTATTTGTTAGAATTTTCTGTAGATATTTAAACAATTTAAGCTTAATCATGAAAAATTATTGAATAAAAACGTTTCTTTTTATTGTTCAAAATTTAAAAATTGTGCAGTTTCCTGTATGGAATTTTATTATTCGGTAATTTGTCGTTTATGATATTATCGAATTTTAAAATTCCCAAATAATGATATGTATTTCCGAATTTGTACAATTAAAAACATTGTTTTTGAATCAATATTATTTATTCATTAAAAATATAATTATTAAATATTTTTAACAAAAGTTTTTTTGGTTTAATTTTTAGAATTTTCTCTAGATATTTAACCAGTTTAATAATTGTATTTGCAACAATTAAAAAATATTTATTAAAAAAAGTTTCTGTTTACTGTTTAAATAAAAAAAAATTTCATTTTTCTTTGGGCAATTTTATTATTTGGTAATTTAAAAAATTAAAAAAAGTTTCTGTTTACTGTTTAAATAAAAAATTTTTTTTACTTTTCTGTGGGGAATTTTATTATTCGGTAATTTTCAGTTTATAATATTATCGAATTTTTAAATTCCCAAATAATAATATGTATTCCCTAATTTGAGCAAGTAAAAAAACTTTTTTGCAGAAAATATTATTTTATTAGATAATAATAAAAAATTAGATAATAATAAATTATTTCGACCAGAACTGTTTTTATTAAATTTTTTTTGATATTTAATAATTCTATTCTTAATAATGAAAAAACATTGCATAAAAAAGTTTTTTTGTAATTAAAATTTCGAAAATTTTGCATTTTTCCGCCTGGGATTTTATTATTCAGCAATTTTTCGTTTATATTATTGCCGAATTTTAAAATTCACAAATAATAATATGTATATTCCCGACTTTTTACAATTAAAAACATTGTTTTTCAATCAATATTATTTGTTCATTAAAAATAAAATAATTAAATCGTTGATTAAAACGGTTTTTAATAAGTATTGTTTTTATATTTAATAATTGTATTTTTAACAATTAAGAAATATTTATTAAAAAGGTTTCTGTTTACTGTTTAAATTTAAAAAAAATTTCACTTTTCTGTGGGAATTTTATTATTTGGTATTTAATCTGCAAAACCATATTAAGGCAAAAAAATCGTGCATGCAGGAACAGCAACGAAACCACGATGCTCCCTCCCTAACATCCGAGATCAGCAATAGAGTTTTTTCGTTGCTGTTCATGATAGCACGTCTTATTTATTTGCCTTAATGATTTTTATCTACAAGTGCCGAAACTTTGATAATTATTTTTAACAAATGTTTGTATTGTGATTTGATAATAATAAACATAAAAAAGGCGAAATAAATAAAAATAAAAGGACGAGAATTTGGTTGGTTGCCTTATTTTGCTTTCCTCTTTTTTATTATATTTTATAATTGTCTTCTCTTTATTATTTTTATTATTTATTCTAAATTTTTATTTCAATATTTTCAGAAATCCTTATAGATTTTTTGATTTTTTGAAATCTTGCAAAGTTTTAATTTATTTTTGAAGATTTTAAAAACTGCTTAACATCTTTTAAACTGATTCGAATTTCTGTTTAATTTTGCAAAACCTTAAATTAATCTTTAAAAATCAGAATAATAAACATTTGTAAAAAATACAAAAAAAAATTGTGCAGGCAGAAACAGCAACGAAACGACGATGCTCTCTCCCTGACACCCGAGATCAGTAACAGAATGGTTTTCAAATTTAAAGCAATCTTTTAAAATGTACTATTAAAATTAATTTTTTATTATAAAAAAAATTGAAACTTTTTCCAGGAATTTTATGAAACCGTGCTTGGTTAAAAATAAAATCTGTGTTTGAAAATTTAACTTCTTTGTTAAAATTAATTTTTTTTATGGAAACGTGTAGCTTTTAATTCAAAATTTTACAATTTAGTGGACAATTTAAATATATTATTTGAAGAGCCATTTATTTTGTTAACAATTCAACTAATATGATGAAATTTTGTTTTTATTTGTTTGTTTAATATGAATTTTTAAAAATTATTATTTAACTTTTCATTATTGGATGTAAACTGATAGCTTTCAGTTAGAAATTCAACAATTTGGTTAAAAATTAAAGTATTTTGTTGTAAATTCGTATTTTTTGGTAAAAAAATTCAACTGCTAATAATAATAATGATCAAAAAGACCAAAGAAATTTTTCTTTCCACTTTTTTATTTTTGTCTCAAAAAAATAAATTTTTTTCCTTTTTATTTTAGAAATACAGATGGTACAGATCTCTATCGAAAACCGATTATTTTTTTAATTTTGGAATATTTGAAGATGTTTTGAAATCTTTTAAAATAATTTTTATAAAATAAGATATCATTTCAAAATTTTCCAGAAGTTTTAAGCAAACAATTTCATTATCTTCAAACCTTTTAAAATGCTTAAAAACCTTTTTTTTTAAATAAAGACAAATTTAATTTAAAAAAAAACAAATTTGACTCCTTCAAACGTTCTCAATTATTTTTTGAACTTTTCAAAACTTTATTTTTGCAACTCACTCTAATTTTATTTAAATATTGTAATCAAGCAAAATTGATTAATTTAGCTTATAAATATTCTACACTGGTTTTCAAAATTTTATTAAATCTTTTAAAATTTCATTGAAATCTTATAAAAATGTACTATTAAAATTAACTTTTTTTCTTAAATAAAAAATAAAAAATTATTCTTCTTTGCTTGAGTTTTTAACAATTTCTATTGCAAGATTTGATTGAATCAGTTTACGAAGAAATTATTTTTTGTTGAAAATTTTATTTTTAGTATAAAATTCATCACTTTATTTGAAATTTTAAGTGTTTTGTGGAAAACCGTATTTGAACATTAAACTTTTTCAGTCAAAAATTCTCCTTTTTGCGTAAAACAAAATTTTCTGGATTTGAAATTTTATTTTTGTTATGTAAAATTGTATCAGCTTCGTGGAACAATAATTTTTTGATGAAAAGTCATAAATTCTTAAAAACTTTTTTTTTTAAATATAGAAAAATTTAATTTAAAAAAACAATTTTGACACCTTTAACAGTTCTCAATTATTTTTTTAACTTTTCAAAACTTTATTTTTGCAACTCACTCTAATTTTATTTAAATATTGTAATCAAGCAAAATTAAACTTTAAAAAAAAAATCTTTTTAAATCTCTTTGAAATCTTTTAAAATGTACTATTATAATTAATTTTTCAATATAAAAATAATTGAAAATTTTCCCAGGAATTTTTCCTCGCTGATTTAAAAAAATGGTGTTAAAATATTTAAGATTCTTTTTTTACAATTTGGAAAATCTTTAGGAATTTCTTTATATAATCTTTTAAAATTATCTTCTCTTTACTATTTTTATAATTTATTTAAAATTTTTTTTTCAATATTTTAAGAAATCTATACAGATTTATTGATTCTTTGAAATCTTGCAAAGTTTTAATTTATTTTTGAAGATTTTAAAAACTTCTAAACATCTGTTTGACTTATTTTCATTTCGGTTTAATTTTGCAATCGTGCAAAATTTAAAAATGTTAGGAGATCATTTGAAGGGTTATTAAATATTTTTCAACTTTTCATAGAGCTAATTTTTTTAAATTAAAAAGTTAAGAGATGTTCAGAAGTTTTTAAAATCTTCAAAAGTAAATTAAAATTTTGAAAGATTTCAACAAATCAATAAATCTGTATAGATTTCTGAAAATATTGAAACAAAAATTTAAAATAAATAATAAAAATAATAAAGAGAAAATAATTTTAAAAGATTATATAAATCAATTCCTAAAGATTTTCAAAATTGTAAAAAAAGAATCTGAAAGATTTTAAGATATTTTTTTTTTAATCATTAAGATCTTTTTTTAAATGTTGGAAAAAGTCGAATTAATAAAAAAAAATCAGGAACGTTTAATTATTTAGAAGTTTGCGCAAATTTCTTTAAAATGTGAGGGAATATTCAAATCATTATAAAAAGGGCTTGCAAAGAGTTTAAAGAGAGTGAAGAAAATTTCACAAAAGTCCTGGGAAAATTTCAAATTATTTTTATATTATAAAGTTAATTTTATTAGTACATTTTTAAAAATTTCAAAGAGATTTTAAAAGATTTCATACAATTTAGTAAGATGCAAAAATGAAGTTTTAAAAAGTTCAAAAAATAATTAAGAACTTTTAAAGGTTTTAAATTTGTTTTTTTAAATTAAATTTTATTATTTTTATTGTTATCAAATCACAATCAAAAACATTTGCAAAAAATAATTACCAACGTTTCAGCACTTATAGAGCAAAATCATCAAGGCAAAAAAATAGTTCATTCTGTCACGAGCAGCAACGAAACTACTCTATTGCTGATATCGGGTGTCAGGGACAGAGCATCGTCGTTTCGTTGCTGTTCCTGCCTGCACGATTTTTTTTACCTTGATAAGGGTGGTGCATAAATGCCGAAACCTTGACGATTATTGTTTACAAATGTTTTTATTCTGATTTAAAAAGATTAATTTTAGTTTTTGCAAATTTCAAAATATGTCCAAAAAGAATTTGAAAAACCTGCAAATATTTTTTTATTTTGAAAAATTAGCTCTAAGAGAAAAATAATAATAATAAATAATTTCCCAACATTTTTAAATTTTGTAAAATTGCAAAATTAAGCAGAAGTTCGAATAAGTTCAACGTTTCGGCACCCTTATCAAGACAAAAAAAATCGTGCGGGCAAGAACAGCAACGAAACCACTCTATTGCTGATCTCGGATGTCAGTAAGAGAGCATCGTCATTTCGTTGCTGTTCATGCATGCACGATTTTTTCCCCTTAATAAGAGTGCTGTATGAATGCCTTAGGTTTTGCAAATTTTAAAATTAGTCCGAAAAGAATCTGGACAATTTCCAATCCCTCTTTCATTCTGAAAAATTAGCTCTAAGAGAAAATTCAAAAATATTTAATAACTCTTCAAATAATTTCCTAGCATCTTTAAATTTTTAAAGATTGCAAAATTAAACAGAAATTCCTGAAGATTTTCAAAATTTTTAAAAAAGAAACTGAAATATTTTAAGACCATTTTTTTAAATCCTCGAGAATTTTTTTTTGTGTTGCAAAAATTTGAATTATTAAAAAAAAATCAGGAATGTTTAAATATTTTTTAAGATTTAAAAAAGTTCAAAAAGTTTAAAAAGAGCAGAGAAAATTTCATAAAATTCCTGGAAAAAGTTTCAATTTTTTTTATATTAAAAAAATAATTTTAATAGTACATTTTAAAAGATTGCTTTAACTTTTAAAACCCACTCTGTTACTGATCTCCGGTGTCAGGGAGAGAGCATCGTCGTTTCGTTGCTGTTCCTGCCTGTACGATTTTTTTACCTTGATAAGGGTGCTGTTTCAATGCCGAAACGTTGGCAATTATTGTTTACAAATGTTTTTTATTCTGATTTAAATAGATTAATTTTAGTTTTTGCAAATTTCAAAATATGTCCAAGAAGAATTTGAAAAACTTTCCAAATATTTTTTTAGTTTGAAAAATTAGCTCTAAGACCAAAATAATAATAATAAATAATTTCCCAACATTTTTAAATTTTGCAAAATTGCAAAATTAAGCAGAAGTTCGAATAAGTTCAACAGATACTCAGCAGTTTTTAAAATCTTCAAAAATAAATTAAAACTTTTGAAAAATTTCAAAAAATCCCTTTTTTACAATTTTGGAAATATTTAGGAATTTATTTATATAATATTTTAAAATTATTTTCATTATTTATTCTAAATTTTTTATTCAATATTTTCAGAAATCTATACAGATATATTGATTTGTTAAAATCTTTCGAAGTTTTAATTTACTTTTGAAGATTTTAAAAACTTCTAAACATCTGTTCGACTTATTTGCATTTCGGTTTAATTTTGCAATCTTGCAAAATTTTAAAATGTTAGAAACTTATTTGAAAGGTTTGAATATATAGATTTCTTAAAATATTGAAAGAAAAAAATAGACTAAATAATAAAAATAGTAAAGAGAAGATAATTTTAAAAGATTATGTAAAGAAATTCCTAAAGATTTTCCAAATTGTAAAAAAAGAATCTTAAATATTTTAAGACCATTTTTTTAAATCAGCGAGGGATAAATTCCTGGGAAAATTTTCAATTATTTTTATATTGAAAAATTATTTTTAATAGTACATTTTAAAATATTTCAAAGAGATTTTGAAATATTTCATTAAATTTTGAAAACCAGTGTAGAATATTTGAAAGCCAAATTAATCCAATTTTGCCAGATTACAATATTTAAATAAAATTAGAGTAAGTTGCAAGAATAAAGTTTTGAAAAGTTAAAAAAATAATTAAGAACTGTTAAAGGTGTCAAATTTTTTTTTTTCAATTAATTTTCCAAAAATTTTGAAAAAAAATGTTTTTAAGAATCTATGACTTTTTAGCAAAAAATTATTTTTCCTCGAAGCTGATATAAGTTTACATAACAAAAATGAAATTTCAAATCCAGAAAATTTTGTTTTACACAAAAAGGAGAATTTTTGACTGAAAAAGTTTAATGTTCAAATACGGTTTTCCACAAAACAGTTAAAATTTCAATTAAAGTGATGATTTTTATACTACAAATAATATTTTCAACAAAAAAATAATTTCTTCATAAACTGATTCAATTAAATCTTGCAATAGAAATTGTCAAAAACTCAAGCAAAAAGGAATAATTTTTAATTTTTTAATAAAAAAAAAAAAAATTAATTTTAATAGTACATTTGAAAGATTTCAAAGAGATTTCAAAAAATTAAATAAAATTTTGAAAACCAGTGTAGAATATTTAAAAGCTAAATTAATTAATTTTTTTTTATTACAATATTTAAATAAAATTAGAGTGAGTTGCAAAAATAAAGCTTTGAAAATTTTTAAAAATAATGGAGAACTTTTGAAGGTGTCATATTTGTGTTTTTAATTAAATTTTTCTGTATTTTGAAAAAAAAGTTTTTTAAGAATTTTAAAAGGTTTGAAGAAAATGAAATTGTTTGCTTAAAACATCTGGGAAATTTTGAAATGATTTTTTTTTTACAAAACTTATTTTAAAA
Organism: Druon quercuslanigerum; assembly: GCA_010014905.2. NCBI lineage: Eukaryota > Metazoa > Arthropoda > Insecta > Hymenoptera > Cynipidae > Druon > Druon quercuslanigerum. Next base: position 11,133 of record JAAAKG020015725.1, read on the forward strand.
GATTTCAAAACATCTAATAAGTTTCCAAAAATTTTAAAAAAGAATCGGTTTTCGATGGAGTTTCATCCAACAATCAAAAGTTAAATATTATTTTTTTTTAACTTATTTTAAACAAACAAATAAAAACTAAATTTCATTATAATAGTTCAATTTTCAACAAGAAATGGCTCTTCAAATAATATTTTTAAATTTTCCACTAAATTGTAAAATTTTTAATTAAAAGCTACACGTTTTAATATAAAAAATTAATTTGAACAAAGAAGTTTAATTTTCAAACATGGATTTGACTTTTAAACCAAAAACAGTTAAATTAAACTAAAATTAACCAATTTTTAACGTAATAGTTAAATCTTTAACCAAAATGGATTAATTTTTAAGCAAACATTTTTAAGCTTTTAGAAGTAGATGCGTTTATTTTGTAATTTTGTTTATTAAATAATCTCGATAGAGACCTGTATCCTTTTCAAGTTATTGTTTAAAACAGAAAAAATAAAGAACAACACCGGGGACAATTGGAAAGGTTTCTATTTTTAAAAAATGAAAAAAGAAGAAAGAAAAATAAGAAGGCAGCCAATCAAATCCTCTTCCTTTTCTTTTTTATTTATTTCGCCTTTTTTATTTATTATTATTATATCACAATACAAACATTTGTTAAAAGTAATTATCAAAGTCTCGGCACTTGTAGATAAAAATCATTAAGGGAAAAAATATTTCGTGCTGTCATGAACAGCAACGTCGTTTCGTTGCTGCTCCTGCCTGCACGATTTTTTTGCTTTGATATGGGTCCTGTATGAATGCCGAAACGTTGGAAATTATTGTTTACAAATTTTTTTTATTCTGATTTAAAAAGATTAATCTGAATAGATTTCTGAAAATATTGATACAAAAATTTAGAATAAATAATAAAAATAAAAAAGAGAAGATAATTTTACAGCAACGTCGTTTCGTTGCTGCTCCTGCCTGCACGATTTTTTTGCTTTGATATGGGTCCTGTATGAATGCCGAAA
>JAAAKG020015736.1:0-20654 GCA_010014905.2 Druon quercuslanigerum
TGCCCGAGGAACTCCTCGTTGGCTCGTTGCATGTCCTTCTTATAGTCCCGTCGCGTCTGGTGGTCTGGTGGGGTGCGTCAGAGCACAGTTCGGTCTGGGTAAATGCGGGGATAGTCGGGCCGAGTGAAACGATGAACTTTGGACCTTTGGACAGTCGTGCTGTGTGCAAGTGATGACTCACGGTCCAAAGCTCGCCCACCTATACGCTCGAATCCACACATACCAATACCCTCGGGTACAGGCCTATATGTAACGAGCCGGGGTTTGGCTCGTTACAAGTGGTGCTATTTAAAAAAATAAATGTGACCTTCAAATAGCCTTGAAATTTGATTTCAAGATCAAAACGGATTTTGCAGAAAAAAACTGTTGTCTGAACAATTGATTTGTATACCGCTTATTTCCGGAGATTTTAAAGTGGATATATCTAAACAGCCTACCCTTGATATATAATTAAAAGTTTTTCATAAGGATATCCGTAGGATTTCATCGGGATCGGGTGCTAATGTGAAGAACTGAAACCCATCCCAGCGAAATCACGGTGAAATTTCAGCCATAACCACGCCTTACGACCGTGAGATAGGTGGTCACAGTCTGTGACGGAATCAATACGATGATCGTTCACACGCAGGGATGATTTTCAGCCTATTATCTAGTGAAAGCTTGGCACCTCCAAGAGCGCCGATGATAAGGACGATTAATTTAACAGGATATTCCGGGTGAAATCGACGCAACCCCTTTACGAGGTCCCTATACCTCTCTTTCTCTTTATTCTCCGTGGCTATGATGTTTTTGTCAGCTGGTGCCGAAAATTCAATAACGAACATGGTTCGCTTCTCCAAGGCAACAAGAACTATGTCAGGCCTAACGTGTGCAACAGAAACTATTATCGAGAATATAAAGTTCCAGTATATGCGGGACTTCTCATTCTCGACAATTGACTCTATTTCCCTAGGAGCGTTCAGCTGAACGACGTTAAGCTTAATGCCGTAAGAGTGACAGATAGAATGTATCCTAGATGATCGGGGTGTGTATGGCACGCCCTGCAGGTATCATCGGGAATTTCTTGGCTCAAAATATGGCGACGGAATGTTAAGGTGCAAATGACACCATCCGGACATTCCAAAATAAAACCCTCCGTGCCTGACTGCAATCTGGGTGCTTTAGGGAAAGCAAAAGTTAGCTCACACACCACTGACTGATCCTCAGTCTTGACGGCGTAAGATGTAGATTCGCGGAACAGAAGACTTAAGATGCATGTTTTTGTTTATGTGCATAACCTTTCGTTTCCCGATACCAAGGGATCTGATCTCATTCTTCGTCCATGGAACCACTCCAAATAAATAGAGTACTACCGGGACAGCAAGCATGTTCGTTGCAGATACTTTTTTCCTCGTTGACATTCCGGAAGACCAAATCTGCCGGATGAGCCGTTTATGTTTATTTCGAAGAGTATCATCTATAGATGTCACATCCTGAATGCGGCTCTGTGGCACGCTCAGGTACGTATAAGTCTCTCCAGTGCTAAGGTGTCGTATTTTCCATCGAGGAGCTCAGAATCTTTAGCGATGGCATTAAGTTTTTCTCGCTCCAAATAAATCTTGGCGCATTTTTTTAACCCAAATTCGATTCCTATTTCCTTAAGTTACCGTTCGACAATCCCTAGATATATGTAGTTGCTCTTTATTTTTAGCACAAATCTTAAGATCATCTATGTAAAATACATGGGTGACCTTGTGCTTTGGATTTTCAGGTTTGCCGCAAATGTACCCCTGGGAATAGCGAAGTGCTAAAGATAATGGCAATAATGGGAGGCAAAAGAGGAGTGGGCTCATGGAGTCGATCTGAAAGACACCTCTTCGGAAAGTGACCTTGTTAGTTGTCACACGATTTTTTCCAGATGATATAGTAAATCTGGTTTTCCCAAGTGGCTTCAATCTCTCTATGCACCTCATGATTCGCGAATGGACCTTGAAACTTTCCAAAAGACAGATGATATGTTTATGGGAGGTCGAATCAAAAGCTTTCCGGTAATCAATGCAGGCCATCGGTAGATCACGCTGGTAGGATGCTTCATCCTGCTACGCCTTTCTTTGAGCCGAGATATTTATACAATTCTTGCGCCACCCTGGTCCGATTGCCCGAACAATCCTATGATTTAGGATTGCTGTAAATATCTTATACAGTGTGCTCAGACAAGTGACTGGCCTCTAATTCTTTGGGTCAGCTAAGTTGCCCATTCTCGGCAGGAGTGATATGCGCTCTTCCACCAAGCACTCCGGAATTTGTTCTTCCGACATCAAATATGAGGAGAAAATACGGGCCAGATGCTGATGGGTTGAAGAAAACTTCTTCCACCAGATGGTCTTGATACCGTCTGGTCCCGGAGTATAGTGATGGTTGGGCTTTCTTCCAGAGGTGTTGTTATGAGGGCATAATACAGCTCCTTAAAGCTATTTACGTTCTGTGAGTCTTCGTCCAGTCTGTTTTACTTCGTAGACTTCTCTCCAAAAGACTTCGACCTGCTCTGGTTTGAGCGGGTGGTCGACAGTATCTGGAGGGTTTTGGAAGAGTCGAGATGGGTCAGAGAGAAACTGTTGCTTTTCTCTGACCCACCTCTAACTCCACTCTAGACTTCTCTCGCACGCGAACTTTCGAACTTTGGCCGTAAAATTCCTGATAGATATTATATATTAAATCACACACTGAATGAGGGACGCGTACTGTCTTGCCCAGCCTATTTTTATGGCGAGTTGATGCATTTGTTTTTCGCCTCATAATCAACCGTTGGTTTTGTTTTACGGTTTGCATCGGCCAAAGCTCTCGCTGCATTATACTCACGACAATTGATAGCCCGGAGTTCGATTCTTCGGAAAATTGCCTGCCCTCTATCGGATTCCTGCCCGCGGTAGGTCTTGTCATCTCTCTGTCTCTGCTTCCGGGTTGTTCTGGCTCAGGTAGAGAAGGCGCTCCATGTCCAGAGCATGCAGTCGTGCCATGTAATTATCTCGTTCAGAGGTTACACTCGCATCGTAGCATTTTAGAAAACCGTGATTTTGTCCCGCAGTCCACCTAAAAGGCAAAAGATTACGCCGATTCACCGCATTGACCCATTATCGCGAGCCCTGTGCGTTCTATTGCCACCTTTGTCACCGTTCTAGATACCTCACCCATGTGCCATTCAGCTTCCGGCACGGTTTTCACATCTCTGCTTGGGGGTTAATTCCTTAGGGACCACACCTGGTGTGTATGCGTGGGTGTGTGTATGAATCCAAATAATTCAAAAGAAAAAAAATTAATATTTAGAGCCATGAAAAAATATATACTTTTTGTAAAATAGACGTGCGATTAGCACACATAAACATAAAGAGGATCGTGATGTCTTAGATTGAACAATTACGCTATTCATTTCATGAATCTGAAGTAGGTACAATCGTGGTACACTGCTATTATACACCCCTGTGCTTATTTGCACTGTTACAGTTCGAACAATCCTATCTTGCCCTGGGTGCCATTTTACAATGCGAGCTAGCTTTCGATACATAGGGGCAAGATTGTCTTCTTTTAGGACGACCAGAGTTCCAACCTTGATGATGTTGGGAATCACTAGTTGATGGCGACTTGTTGCGGCGAACTGAGTCGTAAAGCTCTTTTAGCTCGTTTTGAGCTCCGATTAATTTAGTACCATTTTCAGAATAAATATTCTGTGATTTTACGCGTCGCAAGAAAAATCTTTTTAAACACTCGATGAATGACCCGACGAATTCTAGGTGAACGGCTTTGGTTGCGAAGCAAATGAAGGCGGCTACTTAAGCCATTACCCTTTTTCGGTTACGGTAAAGTTTTTCTATAATAAAAATTGTCCACAATAATCAACACCTACATTCCAAAATTCTCGATTGGATTGTAATATATGTTTGGAAGTTTTTGTTGAGATAATAAAATGATAGTAATTATTATTTATTTCTAAGATATTAGAAAAATAAAGTTTTTTTCTATGCATTTGGTCCATTTTTTCCCCTCAGCTTTAACGAAATGAAGTTAGCTGCTGATTAAAGTGAAAATACCTAATGTGTGAGATGGATTATTAATCCAGTGTAGTGTGATTGTCGAATCTGACCAGAAATAGGTTTGATCAATTTCTATTTTTAATGATTGTGAGGTGTTTTTAAATTAATTGAGTAACAGAGCAGCTGCGCACATTTCAAGTTTTAAGAGGGTAATTTTGTTTTAAAGTTACAACCCGTGATTTGGAAGAAATCAGTGAAAGGTGGTGCGTAACGTGCTCGTCAGTCGAACAAAGATAAATTCACACGCCGTAGGCCTTTTCACTGGCGTCGCAAAAGCCATGTAGTGGAAACTTAACTGAGTTTGGCGCACTAATGCAACGTTTGATTTATGCATGATTTAAGAAAGGTAATTGATTTTGATTTTCAATGTAGGATTGCTGTGAATGTGAGGGTACTTCTTGTCCAAGGGGATCAAAGAGTTTCGCGATTTGAGAAAAAATGGGACGCTTTGTTATCGCATTATTGGAATTTGTAATATTAACCGTGTAAGTAATTAAACCTCAACTTGGATTCCAATAGAACCCTAGAGTCTTAACAGCTTCAAATTTTTTAATCTTGTTTATCTTTTGTCTTCGTTCAAAGTCATATTTTGTGTTAAACCTTCTGGCCTCGAGTTTTGTCACGTTTTGACACTCTATACCGATTTGTGAATCGTTACTAAATCACTGACTAGCTCGTCTGTATTGTATTCGATAAACAGCTGGAAGAAGGGCCTTGCAAACGCAATTCAGCTTCAGCCGCCTGCAACGTACTTGGTACCTCCTTAACCAATCCTGAACCTTTACGTCATCAATTCGTCCTCTTCAAAATTTTCCAATTTTCGCTCTCTTTGTTTTGCTTCCTCGTCAATCCAAAAAACTTAGACATTGTAGTTTCGTCCTTTGTACCAAACTTACCTTCGAATTCGTTTACAATTCGCTTTGTACCATTCCTATCATACGGTCCACGTTTTATTTTGCTGTTTTATGTTTATGCAACTAAATATATGTACTTTTAAACATACAATGTGGTCGTTCGTGTTGTCGATTAAAATTAACTATGACCCTCAACATTCTTGTTCCTTCGAGCTTTGTGAAGTGAATTAAACTTTGGACATTGATAAATATAAATTAGATAAAGTGCATTTGGTTGTTTGTCTTTATCGTGTTTAAGCAAATTATCATGCTTTGTAGCAAATTTCGCAATTTAAGCAAAGTTCGTAGTCGTATAAAATTTCTTACTGAGTCAATTTTGACCATAGAACTTTTTGTGTCGTGTGTTCGCCAGTTCATATGAAAGTAAAAAGGGAATCTGTGAATAGCAAACTGAAACTCTCTGTTTCGAATAAATCCGAAAAATAAAAAATAAGATCATGCTTCATTACGAGACCGTGAAAGTGGCAAAGCGGAATTAATAAATATTCCTTTTGTGTACAAATCGTTAGAACCTTTCACCGTAGAAGTGAGAAATACCAATCAACTTGTCTCCCTGTAAGTGTCGTTGTCGATCGCATGGAAAATTAGGATCCCGAATTCATCCTAGGGTAGGAGGCAGACCTACACTTCTTGCAGTCCAGGTCTGTGCATACGTCGTTGCTCTTGCCACATGTCGGACCTTAGTAACATTCAGTCGAATCGAAATCTGTCATCATCTAGGATCAACAATGGATAACGTCCAGCAGCTTTGATCCAGAGTTCATTTTAAAAGTAAGCAAGTTTTTGTACCTCCAGTTTTTCCTTCATATAATTTGTGTTCCCACCATATGTTTTGAATTGCTCGTATTATAATTCATTGAAACTTAATACGATGGAGGAGAAGCAAATAGCAATCCTAATGACCAAAATTGCCCATCCAAAACGGAAAATTACAAGCTTTCAAACTTATCTCGAAAAATTTGTTCCGGAATGTGATTTTTCGAATTTCAAAAAAGAAAACAAGAGAATAATAAAAGCTTCGTAGAATTTGAAAATTTACAAACAGAATTAGAAACTCTTGAGGAAGATACCACCTAACCTGGTAATTGTACGGAATACGAAGAAATATATTACACGTCATTCGGTATCGCGACAAATTCGTTAAAGGAAAAGTTTTGCTTAATAAGCAACCTAACAGAATCTATCGCCTCGATGTCTTCGAAAATCACCGGACATGAAAATCACAGGAATATCTTTCAAGGTTCTAAAAAGAATTGTGGTTAGGATTTCACAACCTTTTCAAATCCCTCGTTGGTGATGACAAAGACATACCTGACATAAAAAAATTATATAATTTGAAGGGCTGCTTAAAAAATGAACCCGCGGAAGTTCTCGCGTAAATTGAATTATCGTCGGAAAAATACAGGGTCGCTTGGGACTTGCTGAAAGAACGTTACGATAATCGCAAAATCATTTGCCAAACTCATGTGAAAGCTCTTTGGAATTTACAATTTATTTCGAAAGACTTTCCCGTTCGTTCGTTACTGGATCAAATCCAAAAATACGTTAGAGCATTTCAAACTTTTAAAAGAATCCGTCAATCAATGGGATGCCCTTTTAATTGAAATAGTTAAGAGAAACTTAAATTCCTGTATCCGTGAAAAGTGGGAAGAGGCTAGCTGTGAATCTGATAACCCCACTTTTAAAGAAATGTTAACTTTCCTGCAGCGCCGTGCTCAATTCGAGGATAATAAATGTTATCAAATAACAGGAAAATCTCAAAACTTTTCAAAGAGAAAGTCTAAAATTCTTACTTTAATAATCAGCGTTCGCATGATGCTTTTGCGGCTGTAAAAAAGGTCGCGCTCTACCTAAATTGTTTGCGGCCAAATCATCGCATTATTGATTGCTATGTAATTCCTTGTCGCAAGTGCAGTAAAAGGCACAATAATTTACTGAATTTTGAAACAGAATTGGTAATAGAGAATGGGGTCTCAGACTTATCCCCCAAAAGTCAGCTGCTTATCAGCATGCGCGCGTGTCCTCCAAGAGTTTGCTGGCCACTGCGATCGTGGACCTAATCAACATCCGCGGAGAATCCAAGTCGTTTTTGAAGCTACCTAGAAAATCGATTAATATTTCGGTCTCTTGTGTTGAGCTTGATTTTCTTGTTCTCAATCGAATCACAAAAACAAAGCCCTCAATTTAAATAAATCTGCCCGATTTTTTAAAATTGAGAGCTGATCTTGAATTCCACAAGCCATCAGAAGTCGATGCTCTAATCGGAGTCAAACTATTCTACAAACTTCTATGCGCAGGACAAATTTCGTTGAAAAATCATCCGAATTCCGTGCTGAAGAAAACTCAGCTTGGCTGGATTGTCTCTGGAGAAATGAATAGTTCTACCTCCAAAAATTACGTACAGTATAGCTTTATACATCAGTCTACTCCTCTTGACGCAAATCTCACGAAATTCTGAAAAACTAAAGAAGTCCCTTTAATAAAGTTACTGACGCAAGAAGAGCAAGCTTGCGAATCACATTTTGAAAATAATACGCAACGCAACTCTGAAGGTCGTTATATCGTAAGATTGTCCTTCAACGAAAATAAGGGAAACTCGGAGATTCGCGCTCTATGGCTCTACGTTGTTTGCATTTTTAGAAAAGCGTTTCGTGAAAAATACTAAATTAAAATCATAATATTTTGACGCTTTATCCGAGTGCAAAAATTTGAAACATTTGTCATTAATAAAAAATAAAGATCTCGTTGTGCCCGGGTTCTATCTTTTTCATCACGCTGTGATACGGAAAGATCACATCACCACAAAAATTCGCATTGTCTTCAATGGCTCCGCGAAAACTTCGTCCGGCGTATCACTGAATGACACGCTGATGGTTGGCCATACAATTCAGGACGACCTGTTTACCTTTTTAAAACGATTTCGTTCGCATAAATTCTCTTTATCTGTCGACATACAAAAAATGTACACGCAGGTTTTAGTGCATCCAGATGATGCTTTGTATCAAAAAATTTTATTTTGGAAGGTCCAGATGAGAGCGTAAAAGAATACGATCTAGAGACCGTCACATACAATACATCACGAGCTTCCTTTCTCGCCATTCGTACACTTCATCAGCTGGCCAATGACGAAGGAGCTCAGCATCCCATCGCCGCCGTGGTGCTGAAAAAAGATTTTTATCCTACTATATATGAACGGTGTGCTAACTGGTGCAACAACTTACCAGGAAGCCGAGCTATTGCGCGACGATCTTAATACGCTGTTACAAAAGGGAGGTTTCTCACTAAAAAAATGGGCTTCTGATGACCCGACCTTGGTCCCTGATAGCTAGGATAATTTATCCAGCAATTCCTTATCGTTTGATCCAAACACCAGTGTAAACACATTGGGCATTCAGTAGAACTCCTTTAAAGATAAAATATTTTATAAAGATGATCTCTCGGAATTTTCGAAACACGTAAATAAACGCTCGATTCTCTCTCAAGTCGCAAAATTATTTGACCGTTTGGGAATACTGGGTCAAGTTATTGTAAAGGCAAAAATAATAATCCAACTTCTCTGGAAAGCTGGAGTTTCGTGGGATGAATCAATCACAGCAGATATCCACAATATGTGGTTGCAGTTTAAAGATCAACTACCACTTTTAGGTAACATTAATTTTGATCGTCTAATTATCGCACCTAATCATGTCGAAATCCTAATGCATGGAGTCTTTGGCGCGAGTTAGAAGGCATACGGTGCCTGCATTTATTTGCGCACAACTGATGCTCAAAGAGAGCATCACCTATCGTTACTTTGCTCGATATTTAGAGTCACTCCAGTGAAATCTTTATCCTTGCCTCGCTTAGAGCTCAGCGCTGCCTTTCTGCTTGCACGCTTGTACACAGAAAATCGAATGCAAAAAATTTATTTTTGTTCTGACACCACAATAAACCTTCACTGGATAAATACAGAACCTCATTCATTGAAAACTTTCGCCTCAAATGAAATCGCGGAAATTCAAAACTTGTCGAAACTTTGCGAATGGAGGCACGTGCCTACGGAAGACAATCCCACGGATTTAGTGTCCAGAGGTCAAATGCCTCAAGAATTTCTAGATGCACCCATCTAGAAAGATAGTCCTGAATGACTTTCAAGAGAATAAAATCTCTGGCCTCAGAAAAAAATCCATTTCAGTGAAATTCCTGAAAAGAAAAAAATTATCGCTTCCCCAACTCGAGTGAAAAAAACATCATTGACAACAAACTTATCGAAAAATATGGTTGCCTCAAAACTTTAAAATTCGTACTCGCATATGTTTTGCGTTTTATCTACAATTCTAAAAACAAATTGAAAAAACATATCGGTCCTATTACCATGACTGAACTTGAGGCTGCAAATAAAATAATAATTCTCATGATGCAATTCGACGCCTTTTTCAAAGGAAATTCAATCTTTAAAACACGTAAAAATTATTGATAACGAGAGTCGTTTGATCCCTTTAAAACTATTCCTAGATAAACAGGGCATTCTTCGAGTAGGTGGCAGGCTTACTCATTCAAAATTGTCAAATGAGCATTAATGCATTAAGGCATTCGGTGTTTTCGCGCAAGACCTCGAGGCTTTGATTATATCATGGGGGATCTTCCTCGTGAACGCGTTTCTTACTCTCGTCCTTTTCTTAATGTCGGTGTTGACTACTGTGGTCGACTGCACATCAAGGAAAAACGCTTTCGTAATCGGAATAAGCTTAAAGTTTATATCGCCATTTTTGTTTGTATAGGAACCACAGTAGTGCACCTTGAATTGGTTAGCGATATGACCACAGAAGCCTTTATCGCTTGCCTTAAAAGACTTTTCTCTAGACGAGAACTCACTAAACTTTATAAATTATTTCAATCGGCTGAGTACAATCAAATTATACAAAATTTTTTAGCCGAGCAAAAGGTCATTTAAAAGTTTATTCCGCCGCGATCACCCCACTTTGGTGGCCTTTGTAAAGCGGCGGTAAAAGCCTTTAACCACCATCTTACTCGTACGGTGGAAAACACCTTGCTAACTTTCGAGCAATTAGAAACATGTGTCATCGAAATCGAAGCCATCCTTAACTTTCGACCTCTTTTACCAATGTCTCCTGATCCCAATGACCTTCAACCCCTGTTTTCCGTTAATTTCCTAATTGGTGGTCCTCTAACGAGCTTTCCCCAGATGGACCTCGCTGATACAGCCTCAAATCGCTTATCGGCCTGATAGCATGCATAACAATTGCGCCAGCACTTCTGGAAGAGATGATAGGAAGAATACCTCCATCAACTGACTGTTCGCAGCAAATGGCAAACCGATGCAAGTCCTTAAATCAAGTTGATTACCATGGTCGTTATCAAGGAAGACAACCTCCCACCCTTGCAGTGGTTGTTCGGTCGAATTATCGACATTCATCCTGGTCCAGACGGCATCATCAGGGTAGCTACGGTAAAGACTGATACCGGGGAGTACAAGCAAGCTCTGTCCTCTTTCTATCGAGTGCCTTTCTGAAGCCGAAGGAGTGATGAAATATTCACAATAATTAAAGCTCAAAGAATTGTAGATTCAATCTTCGTTAAAGCCATGTATCTCAATTTAGACATTTTTTCAGTACTTTATTGATTTTCTCGTCTTCGAGTTAAATCCGATGCACGTTTGTTTTTTTGTATGATTAGTTTCAACTTTCGATATGCACAATTATTAGCATTTTTGTTGAACGTAATCGTTCAAAAGGCGTAAAAGGCTTATATGCTTTCGCTTTCCAAATTTTTGAATCTTGATTATCTTTCGTCTCCGTTTAAAATCATATTTTGTGTTTAATCTTCTGGCCTAGAGTTTTGTCACGTTTCGACATTCTCTACCGATTTTTGAATCTTTACTAAATTACTGACAACGTCTTGCAAACGTAATTCAGCTTTAGCCGCCTGCAACAACTCGCTATAAACTTATATAGCCTTTTCTTCGCCAAACAAACTAAATCTGTAGAATTTTACAACTCACTTTTAGCTGTTTCACGATTACCTGAGTTCGGAAGCACCTCACACCCGCCTCCTACTAGGCGATTCTCCTTCCACGCATATGTCTCCTACATTGTACCTCCTTAACCAATCCTGAACCTTTACGTAATCAATTCATCCTCTTCAAAATTTGTCCATTTACGCTATCTGCGACTTGATCCCTGTTTATACACTTTTACCGTATTTTTAGTGTTTTACGTACTCCACATGTCAAATGTTATAGGTACTCTGAAAGAGCTTTGGCGGCCCATGCGGTGAACACTAGCCTAGCAAGGAAGTTGTTCATCTCCGGAAAGTCATGGGACCGTTAACTCTGAAGGAAAGGTTCTCTGAATACTAAAAAATGTTGCTCTTTGTGGTTCGGAACCCATATCAAACTTTAGATCCCCCTCTCACCATCAAGTAAGTTTGTGGAGTGTGTGTAGAGGAATAGGAAAGAAAGTAAAAGATAAATGTTAATCTTTAGGGGAAATATTAGAAGCTTTAATTCCAATTCCATTCCAACTCCATTCCTATAGTGTACAAATTACAAAAAAATAGTAAATTTACAGTGTATGTGAATAATAATGTAAACTCCAAATACCAGGTAAAATATGTATAAGCTTATGATATATTCTAATTCCCTAACAAAAATTTTAATGGTAATATCTCGAGAAAGATTAATGGCAAGGAGATTTCATTTTCTTTTATAAGAATTCAGTAGAATATTAGGAATATAATGAGTTTCAAGTATCATTGCGATATTTTTTTATTAAACAAATTTTTTAATAATTAAATAAAACTTTTAAGCGTTCATGTAAAGTAGATTGGTTTCAGGAAATAAAAATGTAAGACGACTAATAAAATCGATCAATGTTTCCAAAAATATCGAGCGCAGTAAGAAAATTTGATCCGGTCTGTCAACGGTTGCCGCTTCGTGCATTAATGACAAGTTCGGAGGAGAGCAGATTTCCGTAACCTCGTATGCGCAAGGTGATTTCAATTTCCTTGTCACACTTTAATATTTTCAAAATATTTATCGACTTTATAATCCGACCAGAAATTTTATTTTTCCATCTGAAATTGGGCTTTCTGTACATATTATTTAAGTCTTTGAATTGATTAAATCCAATTGGCAACTCAAAATTTATATTTAATTATCAGTGTTTTACATCACTATCCTAGTAGCACGAAACGCTGCTGAGGCGCGCCTGGAACGTTACAAAGAGGACTTACCATTATTGGTATTTTTAACAACAAGTATCTCCTAAGCAAGACAGGAAGTTGAATTGTTTACAGAAAATAGGGCCAACACAGCGTTGCATCAGCGTTGCGTTCCTCAAGTTAATGGATCTATGTTGCGCTGCATTGATTGAGTGTCAATACACTGAAAACGAAAACCCTAAAATCAGGCTTTCCGCGAAAATGATGTGTTTCTGTCACCTGGAGCATGGGATTTTTTACATCATAAATACCAAATTTTTAATCAGGGACTTCAATCGCTCATTAGCGTCTAAATGAATGCTGTACGTCTCTTATGCTTTGACACGACTCAGGGAAATTTTATTTAATGTCTCAGTAATTTCGTAGGGATTAATTTTATAAGAAAAAATATTATTCATTTTATAAAAGAAATTAGTGAACCCTAGATGCCGCGCCGCAATTAGGAGTAAAAAGAGCTGCGCGGGGTGAGCGGCGGTGGCTCAGGCGTGAACAAACAAAAGCGTTTTCTACGAAACAGACCTCTATGGGGGCAATTGTCCACCTCCTATAGATTTATCGTTAAAAAAAATTCCGTGTCACCAAGTATTTAAAAAAAGTTCTAGGAAGGATTTATTATCCATCATAGTGCATTAAATCAGCGAAAAAATTCAAGAATAAATAAGTAAATCACAAAATATGTTTTTCACACATTAATATTAGCGTTAAGCTTTAAACGTGCAGGGTTAGATGTGTAGATATAATAGCGTGTATAGATTTAAACGAGTAGAGTTTATTGTGCATAGTTTTTCCGTGTAAAGTAAATGAATGCGTAGCCAGTAGCAGACCGCGGAAAGAATGTTTAGAATGAGTGAATGAGACCTACGTTAAAAGGGACATAAGAAGCCATAGAAACGCCAAAGCGTGCACGAAAAAATGCATGGACGTTAAACAAGCTAAAGAAGTATGCCAGGACAGAAAAGTATGGCGGAAAATAGTTAATAAGAAGAGTGCCAGTAGAGTGAATGACGCATGAAACAAAGGCCCTTGGATACTAATGGACCCAAATGGGAAACCTCACATGACGACTTTGTGAGGATCTTCACTTTGGGTGATTGCTAGAGAGATTGATCAGAAACCTGAGTCGGAGCAGAATTCTAGTTCAATCTAAAATTTCTATAACCCCTTCCTCACACTACTCCCTTCCCCACCGAGTGAGTTACGCCTGCCCCGAAAGGGAAACAGCTTAAAGGTGTAATAATATAACGTGTGGAATTTTATATGCAGAGTTTAACGTAAAGATTTTATTTGTGTAGACTTTAATGTTCAAGCTTTCCAATTTTCGAGGTAAGTGTGTAGAGTTAAATGTGCAGGGTTTTTGCGTGGGGCCTTTAATGTGTACAGTTAATGTGTACAGTCCTAAAAAACTCATTCATATAAAGTTGGAGAGTTAATCGTGGAAACTTGCATGTGTAGGATTAAATGTGTAGGCTTGACCTATACACTTAATGTGCAGTGTTCATACCATTTGTAGATCCGATATGTTTAGTATCGACCAGGCCCCAAAAAGAACTGATTGAAAGCGAATCGGTTTGAATTGCGAATCTTTCATTTGCAGATCGAAAGAACGAAAATCCAATCGGTTGACAACATGTTTAGTCTTTCACCTGTGCGCGGTGCTTTAAATCTGCCATTCAGCATTTATTAAAATGCTGAGTGAATAGAGTTGAATGAGACTGATTAGCCTGAAATACTTCGTATGGGCATTCTACGATTTATTAATGTGCACATAAGTGGATTGAAATTCAATATGAAATGGTGGTCTTAAAAAATGACATCCAATGGTAAAAATATGATACACAGATAGAAATTTCCAATGATCCTTAATCTGCCAAGTCTAGGTTACCTCAGGTTATATTCAACTAAATGGAATATGCAGCTTACAATTTTAAAGAAATTCAAATGAAATAATATTTTAACATTGTAATTATAAGATTTACACTGAAAACATGTCTTATCTTTACAGGGAGAGCACGTGCCAGAAACAAACGCCACAATCCACTCATATCTATTCGCATCGCAAACATCCAAATGTTAGGATTTTAATAGCCACGTTTTCGGGAAAGATAATTTCTATAAAATACATCGAGAATTATGGCTTTTGTGAATTTGAGATAGATATGACGTGAATGTAAAGTTTCTTCACCTAAAGACCGTACCTTAATAATTTTTCACTGTCAGTGACAACGAGATTTTATAAAGGTAAATTTAAAGAAAAAACTTAATTTTTAATGTGTGAAATACATAAATAAATTTCCAACATTTAGATGTGATGTGATGCAAATATGTGAAAAATAATGTTCAGCAAAATCAAGTAAAATGCCTGAAAATAAATAGACTATAAAAAAAGGTAGACTATGTATGCCAGGATTTGCTTAAAAATGGTCAATTTAACTGTCTGGTAGTGAATAGGTTCAAATATTTCAATCAACAATTTTGTGTTTAGATGAATAATTTTCTATCGGAAATATTGTTCTTGAATCAGAAAATACTAATTAGAAAATAGCTGCTAAATAGGTTTTTAAACCAAATACGTTTGCCCATTAAAAACTCACGTTGTCATTCAAAAGTCAGCAGAGTGGCAATCTCGATATGTGGCAATCTCTTTTACCGGGCATGCTCATACTCAAATAACCATAACTTATAAAAAAGTTATCCAAAATTATTCCTAAAAAGAAGATTGACTTTTATCCTTTACAATGAACCATGGTCAAAAGTGGGGCGAAAGAAATTGGTGAAAATATATGACACTTCTTGCGCACGGCTTCGGCGTCGCGAGCGCCCATGCTTCAAATTCAGAAGTTACGGTTTCTAGTCGACTACGAATAATCGACTAGCAACTGCATTTTTAACGAAATAATTATTACGGTTATAAATTATTTCACGGATAATAATTTTTATTAATTATTGGAAAATTAGTCCACATATTTGACCACTGGGTGGTATTTGGATCCGAAATTGCTTTTATGCAATTTAGCTTCGGCTTATTTCGACTTCACAATAATGCAGGTTTGTACTTTCCGGTATATACTGTTATCATTTGTTCTCATTTACTTTTCTCATTATTGAAAATAGTAATAATATTACTTGAATACTATATTTCAAACACTTCCCCACCTTGCGTGGTGCCTCATCTGAGCTTTTTCTTCTGCCTAATTTTGAATCATGACAAGAAGAACCAACTTGGGTCCCGCAAATGACGAGAATTTGGCTCGAAAACTGATTTCTTCGATCGAGAATACACTTCTGATGCAAACACAAATTCACTAATGTGGTTCTGTCATTATGTTAACAGATGTCCAAGCTTACTGTATGAAATGTTTGATCTGCCAGTTTGAACCGACACTTACCGCTGCAGCCATCTATCGAAAACCCGCGGAAGCAAAGTTGTACACCTGGACAGGATTATTTATAGCGTTCCAAATTCAGAATGCTACTTGAATGAATGCACAGTGTGTCCTCGTACAAGCGCACTTAAGGACTTCATAACTGCAGTTCTCGCAGATCAGTGTATTGACAGAATAGAATTCCCGACTTGACAACAAACAAACTCACTCTCTTAAAGCCAAACCACAGTCATATGTTCTCAGAAACCTTAAGGATACACTGAAAGAAGAAGAATTTCTTATACTTTGTGATTTCGCTGAAAACTATGCCTTTGTAGTCCAAAATGCAGCTCAGTCATTTCACTGGAACAATGATAAAGCTATCATTTTTACAGCGGTAATTTATTATGAAGAGAAGAACATTCTAAAGCATCGCACTCTTGCTATATTATCAGATTGTTTGACTCATGACACAATTGTTGTGTACGAATTTCAAAAAATTATTACACTGTAATAAATATGTAATAAATGAGCTCATGAATACGCCGTACAAAATAGACGCGATGGTGTTGGCAGATAGGCTGCGTAAGGCTGTTTTGGGGAAACACATACTGCCGGACACGTAGGAAGGAGTACTATTGACAATATTTACGTCTTGCAGCACATAGTGGAAAGAGAACTAGCCAAAAAGGGTGCCAAATGTGTACGCGTTTTTCGTAGATTTAAAAGGCACGTTCTCGGTGGATAGGAGGAAGTTGTGGGAGGCAATGGAAGAGTGGTGATTTAAGAAAGGCCTGATCGCGATGGTAAGGGAGGTATATGAGGAGACGATAGATAGGATGAGGGGGGGGGGGGTCTCTGCGGGTTCCTGGATGGATAGGAGGCTGAGGAAAAGGTGCCCGCTTAGCCCAACGGTTTTTGTAATTTTAATCGCATATATAGAAAATAAGCTAGCGGTCGGGGTGGTAGCAGGAGTTAGGGTAGGTGGAGTAAGGATGTGGTCACTCGCATATGCAGATGACACAGGGCTGTTAGCAAAGAGCGAAAAGGCTTTAAAGGAGATGATGAAAACGTTGAGACGATATTTGGATCATTTGGATGAAAATAGGTCACAGTCAAATACGGATAAGTCGAAGCTTATGGTGTTTAGGAAAGGAGGTGGAAAATATAGGGGAGGAAAGTGGAAGTAGAAAGGAAAAGCTTTACAGGAGGTAAAAGAGTTTGTGTATCTGGGCTTTCTTTTCTGGAAGAATGGTGGAGTGGATGGTCATATAAAAGAGAGAGTGAGAGGGGCAAATGTGGTGATGAGGCAGGTGTGAGGACTGGGAAACTGGTTGTTTGCAGATAATTTTGTAAGGAGAATGAAATTGTTTGATTCGCTAGTTATGAATGTCTTATTTTACGTAGTGGAGGTGTGGAGGTGGAAAGTATTTGAGGAGGTAAATAGGATGCAGGAGAGGTATGCTAAGTGGACACTGGGGTTAGCAAGGAATACACCGAATTATATTGTCAGGAAGGAGACAGGAAGAACGAGTTAAGGTATTATCACGGGGAGCAGAGCGTGTAAATATGAGGAGAAATTTTTATAAGAGAGGGGAATTTAGTTGGTTAGGGAGTGTTCATTGAAGAAGAAAAAGAGACGTAGGGGTGGGAGTATGGAGGTAGAAAGAGAAAGGTATTGTAAAATTAATGGATTGCAGATGGAGGAAGTAAGAAGGATGCATGAGGAAGGAAGGAGGGTATATGATTTGGTTAAAAGAAATATTATGGAGAGAGAGAACGAAGCAAAGGAGGAGAAACTAATAGAGAAAATAAGGAGAGCAAGGTAGTCAGGAACTTATAGCGAGAATGAGATGCGGATGCATAGAGGGTTATAATAGGTTCAGGCTTTCTGGAGAGAAGAGGATGTGTGCAAAAGTGGAGCACTGATTGCAGGAGTGTGAAGAGGTGGAAAGGAGTGGGATAAGCAAGAAGGTATTGTTGCATGAAAGGGTAAACCAAAGGTGAGTTGCATGAGGAAAGGGGGTGTTGGGTCAGATGGGTAAGATGGAGAAGAAGAGAAGGAAGGAGGAAGAGGGAAGAGGGATGGAAAGAGTAGCCATATGCGTGCGAGGTGAGGCGAAACGAGGAACGCCAGGTCATAAAAGCTAGCGGCTTAGAATTAATATGTGGATGGATGAAATTAAGTCGAATACAACTTTAAGTGTTTGTTTTTACTCTATTGCGCACGCTTTTCTTCAACTAACCTGCTTAGAAATAAAATTATATCATAATCTTGTACAAGGACGTGAGTTAAGTAAAAAAAATTAGTGTAGGCCAAAAAGCGCATTTCCAAAATTTGTCACTATGCCCTTATTATTGTTGAAATTTTATTGTAAAATACGTTCAACCAGCCACTTGTTGATGTTTGAATCAATATTGTGGTAGGCCGAATAATTTTTTAGATTTCTAAAAAAATTTAGTTAAATCAATTAAGCTTTTATTAAAGTAGTCAAACATTATTGACCTAAACTTTTTTTATCAACCATTCTCTGATTTCTTCTGAAAAATTCACTGCAATTGTCAAAGGAACTTTTTTCATATTTAATATATAAACTTAAGAATTTAGTAATTTTCATCTTCACTATATACTGAGAATATCCTGAAACTCTTAAATCGAACTATTTGAGAAAATAATTTGTAATATTGAAAAAAATTGATTTGAAAAGACACAGTCTGAGAACCAATTTTCATTACGACAGTTGTGATTGAGGATGTATCTGTTATCACGTGCAAATGATTTCCTTTGCAAAATAATCATTTTTCGGTGATCAGTGTTCCTACAGGAAATAAAGAAAAATCACTTCATTCATGAGTGTCAGAGCTTTAAGCGGGGGTCGTTAATTAGTACTCATTAATGCTCCCTAGTAACGAGATCCAAACATTAATTGTGTCATCGCATAAACTGGTGAAGCGAGGAAAATCGCTTTACGGATATATCGATGCAAGTGCGTCCTGTATAAACTGAATAGAGTGACCATTTCAAATGAAAATTGTTTCTATTGATTTATCAACCAGAAATATAATTCAATAAACTTCAATACTTTACAATCCACATTATTTCTGAATCATAGCAATTTATGATAGATCGTGAAAAAAGACAAAATATCTTTTTTTCGTCACTCAAGAATACGTTTTTTTTAATTATAAAGAGACACTTTGTTTGTATTGATTCCAATATATCATAAATAAAGTATAAATTTCTTTACGCCTATAAAAATTTGCCTAGTGTTTTTTCCTAGACGCGAAAAATTTCCTAGTAAATCAGTCTTTTGGGTTATAAATTACCTTTGATATTTAAATAATCTGCAAAAATAAATAAATATATATATATATATATATATACTTTCTAGGTAATTTTCCTCGTCCAAGTGAAACCCTAACGGGATGGGAGGAAGCTATTGTCAGATTCATACAAAGCTTACCAAAATGCATAAACACGCCACGCCCTCACCTGTTTACAGACGATTTCAATACCAAGGCAGGGTGACCGTTGGGCCGGGAAACCGGAAAAACCGGGAAATGGCCGGCAATTTTATAAGACCGGGAAAAACCGAAAAATGACCGTGAATTTATTTTTTTACCGAAAATTTTACAAATTTGTAAACAAAATCATTCCTACTTTAATTTTAATAGTTTTTTAAATAACTAGTTTAATTGTGATCTTTTTCAATTATGATATCAATGAGTTTAGAATACGTAATGCGAAAATTCTTCACTTTCAAAATTTTTCATTTTAGTTTTTTAATTTTTTAACGTTCATTTGAATTTAAAGATTATTAACGTTAAAAATTAAACTGTTTTAATTAGAAAGTCTTAATAGTTAAACAAATGTAGATGTCCTACTGAAAATATATGAACTATTTCTAATTTAAAAATAACATCAAAATAATATACTTATAATTAAAGGCTTTTATTAAATTTCAAATATAATTTAAGTCTAAAATATTCCACTCTTAAACCATGCAATTTAAAATGTTTCAATTAGGAACAAGAACAGTTACTTAATAATTCGAAATATCTTTCTGTTTATTTAAAATCAGTAATTATAAATTAAATATTCAAAACTAAACAATACTAAACATAGACGTTACAATTTTAATTGTTCTATTCAACAAAATTTAATTTATAATTCAAATTGTTGAATTTTGATGTATAATTAATTGATTAAATGAACTTACCTATGTGAAAATCAATCATAATTATACAAGTCGTCTCGTCCGAATAGATCACAAAGTATATGTTTAAAGAATACTTTAATGAGTTACATCTTCACCAACGGCTTTATTTAGGACTTATAACGAAGAGAAACAAAAGAGGAAAGAACAATACAGTGAAAATTAACCTGTGTAGAACAGGTATCTAATATCCAATCTGCAAAACGCTCATCGGAGACTAATGGTCTATTGTAGAACTTCGCAAAGACATTTGAATCCTCAGTCCAGCCCGCAGCCTGCCTTATTATGTCGACATTAAGGCCCCTCCTAAGAGCTGCTGAAGTGGCCGCATGGTTAGTACTGTGGCTTGAAAAATTAGACGTGCCAATCCCGCCTTTTGACAATCCCGTTTTAATCCATCGACTCAACGTTTGACAAATCATCACCTTAAATAGTTTTCTGCATGTAATGAAAAGATAGTCATCCTGGAATTCGCTTAGCTTTGTTGTTGCATCTAAATAAGCTACTAGTACAGAATCAAGCAAATCTTTGACTGGTATAAAATAAGGGATTGATAACAATAGTTGGAACTTATTTGGGGCGGAAGTTTTAATATTCTCTGGAATCTTAATCAATATTTCACTAGTTAGTTAGAAGCTTCTAATGTGTCCCCTAAGGGTTTACATTTTTCTTGCACCTTCTTCCTATTCCTTAATACACCTCCCCCACACTTACTTGGTGGTGGGAGGGGGACCTACAGTTTAAGGTGGGTTCCGAATCACCAAGAGCAACAGCCTAAAGTACTTAGAGAACCTTATTCTCTAGAGGTACCGGTCCCACGACTCTCCGGAGATGAACAACTCCCTTGCTAGGCTAGTGTTCACCGCATGGGTC
>JAAAKG020015747.1:0-45790 GCA_010014905.2 Druon quercuslanigerum
TCCGTTGAAACATGGTGGTGTCAAATTTCCGACAATTCTAATACTTTCTCAATCATAAATGATGAGAATGTAAAAATATAACCTTGTAAATTGAAGTAATTTGAATTATTTTATAGCAGCATGCCAGAATACATTGATTTAGCGATTTTATAAAACATTTTATATGATGTAAGAACTTTTTATATAATTTACAAAATTTCCTGTAATTCCAACGAGAACATACATATAACAATTGCTTGTTTCTACCTAATTATATTGATTCATATCTCTTTTTGTCAATTTAACATTTCTTCTATCTCTTTTAACTGACCGCTGTTCTATATGCGTATATCCGTTGCGTATGAGCCTAGTCGCATTATGTAAATTTTGTTTCAGGCATCGGTGTATCGCGATGTTGCTTCGAATGTTCAAAAATAGAAAATCTTCCAATAATTTAGATTGGTAAATTCTTTCCTATCACCCCATACAGATTTGCAACGCATTTTAAAAACTGTATAAATTTTTATAACAAATTTTCTTAATTTTTTATATGACAGCAAAGCTAACATTTTTTATTTAACATTTCAGAAGTTTTATTTGATGCTATAACTATCTAGAAAAATCTCAAGAGTTTCATAATAATTTTCAAAGAACTTTGTAGTACGTTATAAACAAACTAATTAAACAAATTTATTTTTCGCGAGTCACAATTTCTGGCTATTTAAAGTCCAAAGTTTTGGTATTATATTTTGCTTAAACAAAATATCGTAGCAAAGAGTTATCAAGAGACATTTTTTGTTAATTTTGTGTACAAAATTGAGCATTTCACACAAAATTAGCACTTATCTAAATGAGTTTATAAAAAATTGTTTAAATATTTATTAATTATTGTCAATTTAAAAATTACCATGGCGAAGGATTATCGCAAATACACTGTTAGTTGATTTTGCAAACAAATTGTTTAAATTATTATTAATAAGCATTGTAAATTTCCAAAGTATCGTAGAAAAGAGTTTTGGAAAAAACATTCTTTGTTTACTCCATAAACAAATTGAGCCGAATAAGCTATTTCACAAACACTAACACATCAGAAAAAAAATTACTTATCTTCTGCTTTCTCAAATGCTTGGTATGCAAAACGCATTGCTGTCTCTATTAATTCCAAAAGAAAGACGCGCCAAAAGTTACCTTCGATTTACAATAGTTATGAAAACCCGAGCAAAAATCACTATCTCAAAATAAAGCAACAAAAGGTAAACAAATAAAACAAAGTCGGCAAATAAGTACGCACAAAATCACTTCAAAAAAATCCGAATTTAAACCGAAGAAACATTTCCGCATATCACAAGATTTACGTAACCGAAAAAGGTGTTAAACTCATACTGAACCTCACTTAATATGACTGGCCAACGCGTAACTTTGTTTTACCTCGCAAAGAAAATCCTGTTCCTCAAAAAAAAAGAAGAGTCAAGGGACGCCAAGTCCAATTCCGATTATCAAATAGGCAGCGCCACTTTTAAAGTTTCCAATAGGGGGAAAAAACGGCAACCCTGCATTTCTTTTACTTTCTATAAGGTTTAAGGTTTAGCGAAAAATTAATCGGTTTATTCTCCAGAAACATTTAAAAACAAATATGAACAGATCTGGGTTACTTAGAGTTAGTTGGATGAAGCGGTTCGACGGTTGCGTTTCCACCTGGATTAGCGTTAGTGGAAGCGCAAATTTTTTGCGGACGTCGCTGATTTTGACATTAGCCTACCAAAACAAAACAAAAAATTTAAAAGTTAGAGAAAAGAGTACGCTCCCTGAGTCATCAATACGATTGTTTTAAAATATTGGAAGCCATCATTGCAAAGACGCTTTACAAGATATGTTTAGTGGCCGGATAAGTCGATAAAAAAAAACCCATTTTTAAGATTTAAAGTATATAAAGCATTACGCTGGAACAAACTATTACAAAAAACAATCGGTCTAAACTTCTTTTCACGGAGATAAAACAAAGCACATACTTAATAAACTCACTATTATTAAATAATACCTGGTAGACTCAAACGTCATCGCACGATCAAACACGGTGCTGGTATTTAAATAATTTAAATAATTAAAATGCGGTTTCGTTTTGAAAGCAAGGAACGCTACAAGTTCGGTCCATTATAAATATCGATCATCACACGATGATTTATTACGCAATACCTAAATCTCATTTTGACCGCTCTTTTCATCATTTCGGCGGGACCTAATTTACGCCAGTCATTCGTAGACCTAAGGTACAACCGTCGCATTTCCTGGTGGGAATATTGTTTACTTCTCCCGTACTTTTCAAGATTTCAGAGAAAAAATACTTATGCATTTAAAATCGCCTCAAATTATCATGCATTTTATCAGATTTTTATTCACATTTTCTATATAGGTTTCCTACATTTTGCGTGATGAATAACTCTCAAGAAGAAGAATGGAATGAGGATAATGTAAATAAACTTTTCAAAACGTTAAGCATTTTAAATCAATATATAGAATTCATTAATTCATAACAAATTTAATTTTTTTTAGTTGACCCAACGTTGATATTTTTATTTTTCTTTGTCTCTTCTGTGGTTTTTGACAATTTTCTTTCTATCGAAAAAAATCATCACAATAAATTGTTGACGTTTTCAAATAATTCGAATTGCCGCACATAGAATTTCTATGTGCCAAATTGTAACCTAATCCAATTAGTCGTTCAAAAGTTATCCGGTACACAAAACGACGACAGACACAATCGTTGAACCGTCTTTCTTTATTCAAAGGGACTCGAAACTTGCGGAAACTTAAAGAAATTCGCGATTGTCAATTTGCACATAAAAACAGTACCTTTTCGTTATGATGAGAATTTAATAATCGCACATAAGAATCTCTATCTAGTGAAACATATTTCGTTTCAATTTTATAAAAAAAATGCTATTAGGAGAAAAACCAGACATTTTTGATGAGGGGAAAAGATGCACAATTAAACTTTTATAAATGAATATAAATTTTTAAATTAAAATTAAAATATTCTTTTAAAAGTTTCCACGGACCAATGCCGTTCAGCGAAAATAATGTACAGGCAGTATAACAAATCTTGTCTTTATTTTATTTTAGATAGTTGGTACCTTTGAATTTAAACGTTTTGTATTCATAATACTTCTATATTTGAATTTAAAAATAGCGAACGGCAAAAGAACATTGCGCTTGTGACGCGCCTGCTTTTTTTCTACAACTATAATAAAAATCGAAATATTACTTCTTTCAGGAATAATAACTGAGGCACCGAGTTCAAAACTATTCCTAAATGTGATGGACAAATTTGAGGGTCAAATAGTTAAAACCCTTACGTTTCCACAGATAATACATAATGGAGGACTTGTATTATTGTCAGACAATCAGAAAGTGATTTACGAGAGAATTCAGCGTAGTCGCCCTATTTCACCAGGTACCAGTTCTAACAATAACTTTAGACACTGAAAGAACTTAAATAAATAACTTTCTAAATAATTCAATTTTCATAAAGAAATGTGTGCTCTGAATGAGAACGTAAAGAAAAATTCAAGCAAGCGCCGGTAAACGGCGGAAGTAACTATGACTCTCTTATAATATATTAATATATAATATAATATCAAGAGGAGGTATTACGAGTCCAAAGAACGACTGCACACTTATATTAAGAACTTCGTGAAAAATGACATTAAACTCATTTCATCGCGAGTGCTCATTGGCGGAATTACTGCATTCCGAATTTTTAACCAGACGACATTGGTTAGTCCACCTAACCGTAAAGGTATTGGATAAAAATTCCTTAAAGGAATTTCCTGTTCGACATCGCGAAGGGAGAAGAGCGCGAAGAAAAAAGTTTAGAAGACATTGACATCTCTCTTTATGGTGATGCTTCCCGACTCTCTAAGTGAAATCGTAAATAGTTCGTTAAGTCAGTTGAAGTTTTACACTCGCCTTTGTTCGGCAAGGATTCGTCCCTATCGTTCGAATGTGGTTAATGAATGACGCATTTTTTAACTATCTTTTTAAACAAAAAACAAATAATAGTAATAATAATAGCCAAGTGCCAAGGAAACGACCCTAGAGGGACCTCTCGCTAAGTGTCGAACATCGTGCTTGTCACAAGGAAGCTCCAGAAAATTTTATCGTGTTAGGTGGAGAGCATGCTGTCTATTGCAAGGAAGTATTAAGGGAATACCTTTGTTAGGTGGAAACCATAGTGCTTGCCATAAAAGGGTTCCTAAATGTTCTTTCTGCGAAGCACTAGACTTGCTCCTGTACAGGCGGTGTACCTATTGGAGTCACCTCCTCGTTGGCGTCAGATGGACACGAAGCCCCTACAATTTTGTAGGGGTTGCCGGCTAATAACTACAAGGTCAGGGCTATCGAATTACATCACTCGGCTATGGCTGAGTTATTCGTAACAGCCGTCTTGTGTGGAACCTGTATGGGCTAACCCAAGAACAGCTTGCTCTGGTGCAATAGACTATGTCTACATTGATCTTTATGATCGATGGATAGGGCCAGTCAAATGTTAAACATAGCTGATAGCGAAACGAGATGCTGTGGCAAAAAGCTAACATTCATCGGTTCGGGTTTTAATCAGTCTTACAGGTGTTTAACATCTGTTATTTGGGCTGCGGTAATCTCTCTGTCTGGATTACTCATACAAATGGGTGCTGAAAGATAGAGGATGGCTGTCGCCGGCTGCAGGTGATAGCTTTTTAAGCAGTTATTGTCTGTAGTGAGGAGTTGATTGTAACGAACACTCACGATATACTGCGGGGTGTGTCGTAAGATCTGGTGAAATAATAATTGACAGTAGAGAAAAAAGAATGCTTATTCGTGGAGTTCCATGGCGCCTGCCTAATCTCCTTTGTGTTATTAGGTGCGAGGCATTTTTATTCAAAATGTTATGAAATGAGGCTTTATTGGTGGATCTGTAGAGTAGAGGGCAGATACCTAAAAGGAGGACGATGAGTTTGGTTGGATGTAGAGCTGCTCAGGCGGCAGATATTATATAAGTTTAATAATTACTGATAAAATTTTATCTTTAAAAGGCAGATGGGACATAGCTAGGTTGCGATCAAACAAAGCCTGATGCTTAAGCTGTTCCTGCGTGGCGAGGGACTAAAAGGAAGAGGGGCCAAACTCTATCATATACGGAGGTGGATGGATGTTTGGGGGCCGCCTGACCCTATTTTCAATTTTTCCTAATGGGGCAAGCGGCTCTGTGCTCCTCTGTGTCTTGTAGTTCCGCATTTACTCGTGGGTCCAAAAATGCTATCAACAATTCTAAAAACTTGCTTTGTGCTAATGACGAGGTGTGACAGAGTGCTGCCACTAGTTCCTTGCGAGACATCCGATAGTCCTAATGTCAGGACTAGTCTTAATATGCACTGATTTAGGTCTGAAACCGCCTCTGGACTGTTAAGCGGCTTTTCCAGGAATGTAGTTAGGTGATTAGTTAGGTTGTGATTCCATTAATTGCCCCATTAGAGACTGCTAGAGATGTAGAAGAGTATGCAAGAAAACTCACAGATGTGCGGATTCATATTTTGATTTGAGGAAATTGAAACTTTCTCCAACTTCCACCATGGTTTTTCCATGGCCTGAATAAATTTTGCATCTACCGTAAGCACATAGTCTGACTCTGAATATGCTCCTGGCCGCCAATTTACGCTCATCTCAGAACTGGCACTGACTAGGGAAATTCGACTGTCTAATTAAAACAAAGCATTGCGATAGCCCTCGCGGGTGATGACGCACTGTGATTTCTGCCCAGTGCTCTGAATGTCAAGGTGAAGAAATTCCACCTAGCACGGGTAACCGACGGGAGTAACTATGACTCTCTGGCAGGGATTTTATTCACTCCTGCCGGATAAAAAATCATGCACTAACAACAAGATCACGTACATTTCAAGCATGATTCAGAAAGAGGAGTTGCAGGGCGGGTTGTGATTAACCCGAAACCCTGAACTATGTCCTTCAACTTTGTCACTGGACACATTTAGCACGTACTCAGAGGCATAACCCACTCACAAAGTATGTAGCTCAACGACTTCGCGATCAAGAAAGCATTGTCTTCCTTGAGCCGCGAATTAACACCAGGGAAGGTTTGCGTAGACCAGACCTTCTTGCGATTAAAGACTCGCACGGGTAGTTGTTGATGCACAGGTTATTAGTGAGCGAATTCATATCAGAACTAATCACAATAACAAGATCCGTAAAAACCAACAGAGTCCGGATCTGGCTGTGTACACCTGCCAATAATATGGTCTTTCTCCTCAGAACACAGCCTTCACATCTGCCACCCTCAATTGGAAAGGTGTCTTGGTATGACATTTAGCACTGGGACTGAAGGGGGTGGGGTCTAAAGGATTTTACGAACGTGTCCTCCCGGGTGATAGTGGGAGGTTCAGCAGCATTTAAGAAGTACAGCCAGATATTGGTAGGGGATGAACGCAAGTCGCCCCGACCGTCACCAGTTGAAGGCTAGCAGGGAAGTTTGTTTAATACTGGTAGTGGAGCCATGTGCCACGAAAGTGTGCAAGGCCATTCTTGGTCGCATCTGAAACTCGATGAGTCTCCAAAGTGAGGATGTACTAATGAGATAATGCTAACGATGCGTCGTGGAGTCGGCGATGAATAAACGTGAAGGGACTTCTAGAGTTAAAAGTATAGCAGTGAATGAAAGAAGGACTACGAGCAGCACCTTGCATAAACTAAGGTTCACGTGTGGAAGGCATCACCGTTTAGGCTCAACAGGTTATCCTCTTTCATCACCCGATTCCCTGAAAATTTTCCTGGATGTCAGAGTTACTTGCATTAAAGATGGTAAAAACCGTAAGTTCTTCCACCCAGATTTTGCCGAGATGCTCTTTTTCTCTCAGGCCTGCAAGTCGGATCTTCCGGTGCAGTAGAGCCATCCATCTTAAAGATGGAATGCCAAGCCCTTCATCTCGAATGGACGCGTGATTTCCACGCGTCCATATGCCTTGGGCACGTCATGTGGCAAATTCAGCCAATTTCTTATGGCCGATAGTATGGCCTTATAGACTCTATTAAAAGAGTTAAACAAAACATTGCCAAGTATAAGCTGATAGTAAAGTTTAGTAATAGCATTACACCTGAGCGCAAAAAGCCGTTGTTGTGACTTCAGTGGCGCTTTAGCTAGCGCTTCAAGATCATTTAACAGCATTACCTGAGGACTGATCTTGACTCTGCCTGCCCAGGTGAACCTTATCCCTAAAGAATTCCACTCGTCCTCTCTTCGGATGGTACGCAACCTCCTCTCACTCACCTTGAAAGTATTTGTGTTGTCCACAGTTGTCTTCTTATCTTTTCCTGATAGCTGGAAACCCATTGTAAAGCTTTTGCCGATATTAATCGATAATACACAATGGGTAAGAAATTCGTAAACCCAATCTATTGAGGACTGCAAACCTGCAGGTGTACAAACGTATAGATAAAGGGCATCTATATAGGCGGATAGGCTTTCTATAAGTCTATGCGTCAAGAGATTAAAGATTTGTGGAAAGAACGGATTTCCCTGCCTGATACCACGCCGGCGGTATATTTGATTGGAGTTTCATCCTTGCCCCTGTAGAATCGTATATCCACGCCTTGTATACGATCTCAATACATCTTACGAATTTAACTGGGACACCGAACGTTGACCTACTTGCCAAGCGAGAGGGATGAGAAATGGAAAAAAATGGTAATATTGAAAGAAATACTGATAGTGTTGTCTCAAGATCATGTCAAGGTGAAAAGTGTTATGCCTGCGGCCATCCATATCTCTAAATCCTATCTGTCTGTCATCAATATTAATGTTATTAGTCAATCTCTTTGCGAGGATACTATGATACCCTCGCACAATCACCGATTAAATAGTGATTGGCGTGTAATTGTCAGGCTCGTCCTCAAACCCTCTCTTTGGTATGAAAATCGTGCTTGGGGCGAAAAAGCATTCAGGAATTTCTTGACACAACACGAAAACGTTTAACAAACATAACAACATTCCTTTCGGAAATCTTGCTATGTCTCTTTCTGTCAAGCCAGCCGACCCTTGTGTCATTTGTCTTGATATACGGATTTGTTTAACCTCTTTAACAGTGACTGGGGACCATAGATCCCTTCTCTCTTCCGGGTCATCACAAAGGTTGGCTCTGAATCGAAACCCTGTGTTATAACACTTTCCCAAAAGGGTTCCATCACCTCTCTTGAGGGCTGGTTGGTGCTTGAGGTGCTGTGCAAGATGTTATCTATGCACATCTTCTGATTCTTTGTCCAAAAACTTTGAGGCCTCGCATACTCACCTCTACGTTGTTTTCTTCGAGAAGGAGGTGGTCCTGGTTGCTTTGGGGCTATAAACGACCGAGGCCGATCCTTAGGCAGTATCCTGTTTACGTAAAGAGATAGTCTCGTCATCATCGTCTTTTTTGAATCTGTTAATGCTTCCTTACAAATCATAATAAGCTCTTGTTCATGAAGGAAATCGAGTTCGTAGGAGCGTGCCTCTAGATTTCCGAAGAAAATATGAAATGGGTCAATCGCTTCCTCCTCCTCTTTTGCCGCATGAGGCGAATCGGGAACAAGCGAGCGTCTTCCTTTCCTCCGTTTATCTTTCTTCAACCCTTTCGTTGTTGGTTCATTCATCCATGAGTGTTGGGTGTCTGTGTCTTATGTACTGTCCAAGAACAGTCTGCGTTAAGAAGGATTTGTCGCAACCTGGGAATTCACAAGTGAATTCTATCGATCGAACAACCACCTCCTCCACCGGGTGCATATACCTTTCATAAATTGTAATACCGGTCTTAGACAGACATATTTTCTCACATCAAGGAACATTACAAGGGAAGTTCAGAGGATTCGGATTAGGTGTCTCAGCTGGAGGCGATGGGCCAGCAAGCGCATCATCATTAATTTTTTGGGGGCCATCCGAGAGTACCCCCTTACTCATTCTTCTTGTCTGAACTGGGACAACTGTATTTTAGCTGGTCGGGCTGGCAAACCTTCCCACCACTACGCCAAGTATCCGTTTAACCCAAACTGTATATGGATTAGGTGATCAGGAACCTATTTCGGTAAAGACTGATTAGCCCCAAGGAGCTAGTACTTCCCTGAATACATAGGGAAGTACCTTCCCGAAACTCGCATCAGCTTAATAAGCGGAGTCGATACGCCCCGAAGGATAAAGGAGAACTCCTAAGACTTTTAAGAGACTCATAGTTACTTCCGCGGTTTACCCGCGCTTGCTTGTATTTCTTCACGTTGACATTCAGAGCACTGGTCAGACAATCAGAAAGTGATTTACGAAACTATTCAGTGTCGAGGCCCCATGTCACCAGGTACACATTCTAACAATAACTTTTGGTACTGAAAGAACTTAAATAAATAACCTTCTAAGTAACTTAATTGTCATAAAGAAATGTTATATATAATTACACAATCCTAAGATAAGTATACACAAAATAAAAGGGTACATATATTTCAGAAAAAACTGTTGGAAAACTGATTAAATTCTTCGTTAAATAAGCTCTACTTCAAGTAACTTTTCCCTGTGTGTGTTTAAATAAGGCGTAAGAAAACGATGAATAAAATTTCATTTATTCAAGAATTTTGTACCAAAATTACTAAATTACTAATATAATATTTTACAAATGGAATTTTCAAGATTTTTGAATACTTGTACCAAAAATTATTATTTTATAAACCCTTAATTATTTTCCATCATCATGGGAACTATATTTCTAGCTCCTGCCAAAAGATAATGTTAAAGTACAAAATTCTTTCAAACTTGGAACGTTATTTAATCTTCCTCGCGTGATATGGTATTTTCCGCTATTTCGCAAAACTTTCATAACTAATCGCAGCAATTCTGACCAAAAACCATAAAGGAATGTAAGGTAGTATTCCATAAGGACCTGAACCTCAAATTTTCAAAAATGGGAATCTTGGCTCAAAATATTTTCAAAAACCTTATACATAATATGAGCTGTAAATTGCAAGATGAACTCACTGTTTCTTAAATCAAAAACTGTATTTTTAAAAATGGCGAAAATTTGAAAAAACGCATTTCTGAAACACAAAAGAAACTTCCGCTCCTTTTTTTCTCTAAACTAATAATATTCTTTCATCAAATCCTTTTTCATCAGATCAGCAATTCAATAGGTCAGAACAGAATTCTTGCATTTCTAAAATTAATAATTTGATACTTTAGAACCATTTAAAAGTAAAAAGCGTGCGCATTAAAAACAATTGCGTACTAAATTGTTGACGCTCCCAAGTAATGTGAATTGCCGCATATAGAACTGCTTTATAAAAAAAGAAATAAATAAAAAGTGGTCTCAACATTTTTTGTAATGTTCTAACTTTCTAAATTTTTATTAAAAGTAGCTGGTTAGCAAACTTAACTTTTATCTTGTTGCTTGAATTAAAATTAAATGTTTAGAGTTTGATTCGTCACTGATCCCGAAAGTAAATTCTGTTTTAAATTCAAAATTCGATTATTGAAAACGTTTTTATTCTCTTCTGCAAAATGGTAAAAATGTAGGTTAAATTGTTATGCTATGCTAGCATTTATAAATTAAAATTAAAAATTCTCATATTTTATTAGCGATAATAAAAAAAATAGTTCAACTTTTATTTTAATTTACACAGTTTAATTCGAAACACTTGATTTGTAAATCTTATTTATATTTACTTGATGACCTAAAATAGTTTAGTTGCCGCACATTCAAATTTTCCATCGCGCGATTTCAAAATGGCCAACCTGACTACTGTCAAACTTTTGTTTTGGCATGTGCCACTTTTCTGCTAATATCGTACTGAATAAACGCATTGCATTAGCTGCAAACAAAATTGCAATATGCCAATATACGGTTCGAAAGATTGTGTTGATGTCATTATGATAATGGCTTCATGTTTTGGTTATAAACTTCCGTTATGAAATTCCGGTTAAGGTGCTTCCTACAAGTATGAATTGTTTAATTTCATAGTTTAACCACGGAATATAAATGTCTAAATACAAAATTAAACACAAAAATTTGATCAAAGAGTGGTCTGCTTGTTGTTTCATTCCAATTAATTGTAAATTCATGCCATTTTTGCGCCTGGGAAGAGGCAAACTGCCACCATGAGTCTAGAGTGTTCTTTTGTCGGCGATACTTAAAACATTAGAAACCCAGGATCGAGCTTTAGATTTAGATTGAGTGCTGGTCATGCCTCACTCAAATTTCCTATTGTATAGAGATAACAGAGGGTTTAGAGAAATGAAAAATGACTAAAATTTTAAGGATTTTGATTCTAATATGTTGCGTTCGGTTTATTACATAAAGACGAGTCCATTATAAAAAAAGAGAAGAAAATCGGTTAATCCTTTCAATTTCTGGATATACCTTCTTTCGGCGCCCGGTCGAACATATTGGATCTAAACATGGTATGAATTCTACACATTAAGTGTAAACGTTGAGTCTGCACATTTAAGTCTACACATGTAAGTCTCCACGCTTAACTATCCAAGTTTATACAAATAATTTTTTTTAGGATTTCACACATTAACTGTGCACATTAAAGTGTACACGCATGATACGGAAGGGATACTATGTGGATACTAAAAGGATACGCTGTAGAGTATCCTTTCTGTTCACTCGGTCCGCTAGGGTTGTGTAATGTGTAAAATGTGTCCGAATCCTTTGTGAAGTCTTTGGAAAAGCATCGGAATCTTGTAAATCTATAAAAAACCCTTGCGAAACCTGCCTAGCTTTTTGAATTCTTTCGCAAATTATTTAAGTAATTGCATAATGTTTGCAATTTACCAGGAAGCTTTACAGGAACTTTATAATGTTCGTAAAGAAGAAGGGTTCTCGGCTTTTTGCCAATATTAATTTAATTTTCTGAATGGGAAACAGTGAAATTGAACCACAAAAAATAAAGAATTAACAAAAAGGATAGAAAACCAAATGCCGAATATTAAAATTAAAATGCTATATATTTTAATCATTTTTAATTTCTCTAAACCATTTGTAATCTCTAACAATAGGAAAGTTGAGTGAGGCATGACAGGCACTAAATCTAAATCCTATGCTCGATCCTGGATTTACGATGTTTTAAGTATCGTCGAAAAAGAACACTTTAGACCACCCATTGTTTCATTTGGAATAAAACAAGAGCGAGCCTGATTAAAGAAAAGGATTATTACAAAGATGTCTGTCGGTCTGTAGTCTGTATCGCGCAGGCACAATACCATTAATAAACATTGCAAGCCAAAAGAAGCACGACATGAAAAACGTCAAGAGAAGAAAATCGTTGATTGTTGAAAGCCCGACAACATTCTCATGACAACTTTTTGAATTTTTTTAAAAAGTTCAATATTCAAATTTTCATAGTACAAAAAAAATCACTTTGCGATAGAAAGCTTGGTTTTTATTTTTAGTAGCAAAAAACAACATTAGAAATAAAAATCTAGAATTTTGAACAAACGACAGAAGCTATGAAAAAAACGAAGACAAATGTTGCTCTTCGAAAAAATAGCGAAACCTCACTCAAGATCTAGAAATTTGTTATTAATCATTTTA
This sequence comes from Druon quercuslanigerum, assembly GCA_010014905.2. Taxonomy (NCBI): domain Eukaryota; kingdom Metazoa; phylum Arthropoda; class Insecta; order Hymenoptera; family Cynipidae; genus Druon; species Druon quercuslanigerum. The sequence goes on from JAAAKG020015747.1 coordinate 12,573, forward strand.
GATAGGGCAAGTAATTTTCTTTAAATCGCGAGAAAAAAGATTAACACTTAAATTAATTTTTGGAAAAACGACACAAGAGACGAACAAAATAAAAAAGACAAAAGTTATTTAACCACGAAATATATACAAGTTTGTCATAAACTATAGTTATAAAAATATATTAAAAGTTAAAAGAATAAACTTTTTGAAAAAAGGACACGGGATACCATTTTATTTAAAAACACTTCTCGCCTAAAATACATCGTGATAAGTGATGAAAATTTGTTCGTTAAAGCAGCACCAGAACCTGCTGTTGCGCGACCTAGGCCTCAGGCAAAATATGTATAGGCGCTCTAATTCATATTTTTCCGTTTTTATGGGATTTTTCTGGGTGTCTCACAACTAAACCAGCTTTTTTTGACAAAAAAACATGTACTAACTAAATTGCTCATACAATTTTTAGTTTTGAGTCTTGACGAAATATCGATAATTTCTTTGAATAAATGTTTTGTATTTTCATTACCATTCTAGCGGTATATAGAACCCTCAATTTAGCTAAAGCAGTGCAAATATATAGTTCAAAAACAAAACCCGTCAACCAGCGAAAATATTCAAAATTTCAATTTCTTTGCATAAAAATCAAGTAACATAACAACTATGTTTTTTACAGATTCTTATCGAATACCGCCAGTCTCATATAAACCCAACCAAAGAGTGAGGCGTAATGGGGTACAGGTTGGACTAATATATGTTGTACCTGATACCCAGGAAATAATTATGATGGATGAAGAAAGCATTTTTGATGGTAATTTAAAAATTAAAAGATAATTTAAAACAAATATTAGAGAATTGTGGCTGAAAAGACTAGTTTTTTTCTGACAAGGAAGGTACTCAAGGCGTTTCTCTTCGATATAATTATCCCTCATATATGTTGTAGTACTCGAAAAACTAAGCGACACATATTTTTTTATCTGGGGATAAACATTTTAAGGGGGTGAACCAGCTTCACAAAGATAGAGGTCTCAATTGCCAATTGTATATTTTTGTGTATATAAACCAAATTGATTTCGATCAAACCTACTGGAAAAGTTTCCTCGTTCTTAAATACGAATAACGTAATTTTCTCAAAAAAAATAATAAAAAAATAATAAAAAGAACGAAGAAAATGAATTCAATTATTTTTATGATTCTCTGTGTAAACATATTTTAGGAGTCGTTTTCCCTTTTAATGCTCTTTTTTTCTAGTTTACTAGATTACTTTTTTCGTTATAAAACTATCTATCTAATTGTCTTTTTGCATGAAAAAAAAATATTATCATAGACACAAAATAAAAAATGTTCAGGTATAGCTACTCTCATTAGTATAAAAATTATTATTTTTTCGAATTACAACTTTATGTTTGTTTCAAATGTAAAATATATAAGGCAGATACACTGACAATTTTGAGTGCATTACTTATCGTCAGATAAGTGTGATTTTAAGCAAGTGTCACGGCCTTTGACCGTTATATATACATAATATTTACTTATTTATAATAATAATCAGTTCATAATACTAATTATATAAAAAAAACAGAACCTATAATTTATCATTACCATAAAAGTATTCTTCGAATATATTCTCTGAGCAGCACTTATCGATTACTGATAGGTTATCGGAGACACCCTACCACACCGAACATAGATAGGTAAACCACGTTATATAATATATCTGAAGACTGCGTTATTTAGAAATTGATCCTTATTATCTTTTATTATTAATCATAAATAATAATTATTACTAATTATTAATAATTACTAACAATTATCATTGTCATAAATATTTCCTCTTTATATTCTGAATCATATTATAAATTCTATATGAAATTATAAGCAATATCAAGTAATAAAAATGTAAATCATATGATTGCGCGGACATTGCCATCATAACCAATCAGAAGGAAGCAAGCCCCGCGAAGGAACACGCAAGGCCCATCTACTATAGCCCAATTGGTGAAAAGGCCATAAACGTCATAATGATATCTGGTATTCGACTACTACTCAAGAAAATGCATTGCAAGGACCGGCGCATGGCACGCTCAGATTTTTACCTATATATACATATGCTCTGAAATGTTACGACAAGTTTGTTTCCACCATCGAATCACTGCCCAAGAACCCTCTCGAACTTTTAAAAACATTTAGAATCTTTCAAATAGTTTGAAAGTGAATCAACGGATAAACTAACTCTAACTTCAGTGAGTTCTAACTCTGTAAGCCCCCTAACAAATCAAGAAAAGCCTCATTAGGAAAGTCACCACTCTCTTACTGTATCTTCTCACTATAGTGAAGGAAGAGAAATCGACCAATTCTACTAATAGAGTCCCAGTCCAAGATTATCAAATTCTAAAAAAGGCCCTTTTTCCAAGCGACAACAAATCAAAATGTTTGCTAAGTTTCCACAATAAATATTGTTACTCAATATTGCGCACGCTATCGGCGAGTCTCAACATTGTCAGACGCGTTTGGCTCCTCATATTACCAACTGAATATACCAACACCACAATAAAATTCTGAAAGGAAACCGACTAAATCAAAATTCTCCTTCAAGTATTAAATAACTTGTCTTAATTCATTATTTTTGAGTTAGGATAATGAATGTGAGTTTGTGGGTATTTGTAAACAATTAATGTGTGTAATCCATGTCACAACCTTGCACCTTATTTTAATATAAGGACCTTGTTGTGCATGATTAACTGAGGGAGTTTAATTAAAAAAAGTTAATTGAAAAAAATTAAAATGTGTGTAATGTGTCACAACCCTGCACCTTATTTTACTATAAGGACCTTGTTGTGCATGATTACCTCAGGGAGTTTAATTTAAAAAAATTTATTGAAAAAAATTAAAATGTGTGTAATGTGTGTCACAACCCTGCACCTTATTTTACTATAAGGACCTTGATATGCATGATTACCTCAGGGAGTTCTATCAGAAAATTTTATTGAAAAAGTAAAAATTTGTGTAATGTGTATTAAGTCTCTGCATCTTATATAATTACAAGGACCTAGGCGTGCATGATTAAAAAAGTTTATTATGTTAAATCTGTGCAAAGCTCAAATTGTGGATCCTCGTACAACCCTGCACCTTGTTTCATTATAAGGACCTTGTTGTACGATAAAACGCAAAAGCGAAAACAGTAACGTGTGCATTGAGCTTATGTAGATCTTATGAGCGAAATCGATATCCTTGAATCCAATAATCTCTCCCTTGATTAGAATCAACAATCTGTTACTTTGGTCATCCAGTAATAATTAAAAATTTAATGGGAATTTTTTTTATTGCAGGAATTAATCTTGTCTCGCTCCATTTTATTTACTTGTCCAGTTTAGTTTTAAAATAATAAGGGCTATTTTTAGTGTCATAGCAGTATTGGAATCAACGGATATTGTTGATTGTAATTCACTGAACAGGACAGAGTAAATGCATATAGAACGAATCTCTCAGTGAAGGTAAATGTCACTGAGAAAAGTTTGAAATGCTACCCTACTATCACTAAACATTAGTACAATTTTTAGTCAATGCTCTCTATGTTAAAATAATCTAAATACACTAAGAACGAGGTTTTTTGAGAATTCCTAGCAGTTCCATGCTGTGTGTGTTCATTCAAACAAAAATCATAAACAGAACTAGAACATCACATATATAAACTTGTACTTCTTATATCTTAACAATTTTTCTGAACAATAATTCGATTATCGCAAACCATTTCGTTTTTGCTTTTTCCTCAATCCCTGTTTTCTATTTTTAACCAAATTTACAATCAAAAGGTATCTTTTCTCTTGTTAATACTTGGTTACGTGCCTGCCGATAACTAAGGGATTTGCATAATTTAAATTTTAATCGTGAATAAAAATGGACTCCAAAAACATATCAGGTTAAGTTATCCAAATTGAGTTTTTCTATATCTTCTTTAATCGGTTAGGCCTCTTTTTGAAAATAAGAATTGAGTTTTATATACGATTACAAGTATTTTCAATTTCTAATTTGGCTTAAGGTTGCGATTACTTATGCATTTACCTTATATTTAAAATTCTTCTTTTATGAATGTAGCAGTTTTCAGTACATTTAAAGATATGTCAGGGTGATTTACCCTTGATTAATTCTTGTATCCTTGTTGGGTGGTATATATATTTTTTTCAAATTTTTTTCTGTGAATTTGAACATTTTTATCACAAGTTTAAACATATGTAGGGGTGGTTTACCCCTTAATTAAAAAAAATAAAATTACGTTTATCATCTTTCATAACGAGGAGACTTTTCCAGTAGGTTTGATCAAAATCAATTTGGTTTTTTATACAGAAAACTATAGAATCGACACTTGAAACCCTTATTTTGAAGGGCCTATTTTACCCCCTCAAATTGTTTTTCCCGCAGATAAAACAAATACGTGTAGCTTAGTTTTTCGAGTACTACAACATGTGTCAGGGCGAAACAAATCGTCGAGGGACAGCTGGAGTACCTTCCTTGTAAGTGGGAATTGTTTTATGCACTTGTGTCAAATATTTCTATTCACAAGTAGTCCAGTGCCTAGTAGTTCTAAACTATTAATAATTGTTTACATACTTTAACTTAATTAATGATTATAATTTGCAAACAAAATCAGACAGGAAGATACCTCTCAGGCCTCAACACAATGATGTATTGGAGAATCAGTATATGAGAGGCGCAAATTTTGAACGGGGATATATGGTAACCAAATACGAGCATGTTGCAACATTTTGGAGAGATATGTGGCTAGTAAAGAATCTGCTTCCCCGTGGTCGAGAAGGTAATGCAGAAACTAAAATACAATCTAAAGCAAAACTATTAAAGATCAGTGGCCTGAAACGTCAAGATTTTTTTAATTAGGGATTTCTTTGGGGCTCAAAAAATAGTTTGCATCCCAAGTTTATTGAATATAAAATTACTGATAGATAAAACTACATGCTAATATTTAACTGTTTTTAAATGATTACGATTTACTTTTACTTTTCCTAGACCAATATCAAATTTTTCTAAATTTAAATTTATATTTTGCACCACTAGTGTAAAGCAATGTACTCACTACTTTTTAATTACGTATATTTTTTCTTACAGAAAAGGATTTGGCTAAGCGTCTCGATGATGCTTATTTTAATAATCGCCATGAGAGTCAGGGGTCTCGTCATTAAAAGATAAAATAAAATCTGTTGAATAAATAGTATAAATAATATAGTCTGTTTCAGAAATAAATATCTGCTTCGGAATAAGACTCCGCTGAGTTAAATAGTTTGTTCTAAGTGATTTGGTTCCTTCTGGGCGTTTTTTCCACATGTGGCTTTTCCGACCAGGATGCACTAAAAGACAATCATATATAAGTGCAGGCAAATGCGGGAGCTTTAAAAAAAACGGTAGAATAAATATTATTTCTTGTATACCAGAGTTTCATTACTTTGAATAAATTACCTTGGCTCAAATTCCAAAATAATTTAATTTTTTAATTTTCATAATAATGATATGAAAGTAAAACATATGAAATCTGTAAATCTAAACGCCTATATCCTTATAAAGTTTGATAAAATGAGAGTACGATTGTAGTTTTCTATAAGGATGTCTGAATCCCCCTTCCAAATTTCATCTTCTTGGTTGAAAATTAAACTTTTAGGTTAAAAATTCATTTTTTTAACGATAATTAACTATTTTTAACGAAAATTCATTGGGTTCGTTAAAAAGTTTTTTGTTTTGGAAATAAGTAATTTCTACTGAAAATGGAACTATTACATATTTACTTGAAAATAAATCCCTTGCCATTAAAAATTCCACTTTTTTTAAATAAATAATTTTCTTGGTTAAACATTTAGAAAATTCTTTATTGAATATTTCTTTTTTCTTGTAGAAAATCTTCTTTTTCCCTGAAAATTGAAATCGCTGATTTTTTTGTTTTTGAAAAAATTATTCCTTTTTGGTTTTAAAAATAAAGTATAGAAAACGCGCCAAGAGACTTGTTTTTATCTTTTTAAGAAATCAAATTTTATCTCCGTTAAGACCCATTTATCTGATTGAAATTATTGAATAAACTGAAAAAATCAGAAACAACTAAAATATAAACAAAGTCGATAAGAAGTAATGTTAATTTATTTGTCGAAAAATGTAGTGTTTTCTAAAATGTGGCGTTTAGTTAAAAACATTTTTCATAAGCAAATATGAATTATATTGTAGAAAATTAATACAGAAATGTTTTTTTTTATTGGATTTTTTACATTATCATCATAATAAAAAGGTACTAGTTTTATGTGAAAACTGACTCTCGCGGATTTTTTTTAAATCTCTACATTTCAAGATAAAATTGAAATAATTTTAAAGGACTAATCGGATGAGATCATGCTTTGGCACACGATTTTGGACAAAAATTCAAAAAGGTAGAGCTTTTAAAAAATTTTGAGACTACTTTTTCTTCAAATTTTTAAATTCCATAGTCGAACTTTTATGGTACACAAAAGTACGAACAATTTATTTCATGAATTTTTTGATGACAAAAAAATTACCAAGATTAGACAAAAATGAATTAAAAAAATGGTGCACCTAAAGAACATTTGCAAACTACAAAAGCCACAAAGAAAGAAGACACAAGTTCTTTGTCAAAAAAGGCTACAAATTTGTGATGAATTGCTTTCTTAAAGGATGCGTATTTTTTGTGTTATTCGTAAAAACAAAATTAAAAGTCAAAAAACTTAAGTCTTAGACAAACAGCACACAAACTATTAAAAAAATAAATTGATAAACGTTTTTTTTATTAATTAGATGTCTTGAGTCCCATCGACTACTGTGGTCAGTAGCGACTACGTTATTTACACAATATCTTCTATTAGTTATACATGTACATTGAATGGCAAATTGTTTTTATCAATGAAGATAAACTTTAAACACTTTTTAGGAGGCACTGACAAATTTACACTCTAGATTGAATTTCGGATTCTAATATCATCAAGGAAGTTGAGCACATTGTTGAAGGTGACTGGATCAGTGAGCATTCGCTTGAGGTCGATTCCAATTTTATGTTGATTCCGCTAATTGTTTAATTTGAGCATTCCGTCAGTATATGTTTAACTGTGGGGTGTACTTTGCAGGTATCACATTTTTCTGAAACAGTTTTTGTAATTAGGTACGAATGTGTGAGCTTTATATGGCCAATTCTTAATCGAGTAAGTGTCACTTGATACTTTCGGTCTTCTAAAAGGATCTGATTTTTTTCAAAGATGTCCTTTCTAATCAAGTGCAATTTGGTGGTTATACTGTTCTTCCATTGTTCATTCCATAAGGTGCTGATAGCATTAGAGATCTATTTTTTAAGATTGTTGTAGTATACAGGCACAGGAACTTCATGCTCAGGAAGTAGACAGGCAGATTAAGCTAGAGAGTCATCTTTGTCATTTCCTGCAATAGCTATGTGAGATGGGATCCAAATCAGAATAATTTCTTTTCCCTGATTTTTTAGGTTGTAGAAGGTCTTTTCTCATTTCTTTTTTCTACAAATTTCACGAACTGCAACAGAGCATAAGTCTCTCATCTGAATATACTATAAAACTCAGGTAATTTATATTGGAATTTGTCATCTGGTCTGACCACCGAGCAACCACATCCGAAGTTTAATTTAGGTCAATTCATATATATTTGAGTATGATTTGGAAAGGAGTTGATGATCTCAGTTAGAGTGTTTTTGTACTTTTCAGGGTCGGTTTTGTTTTAGGGAATTCACGGAGATCATTAAAGATTGTTGGTACTGAAAATTCCCAGTAGGGAAAATTATGGAATCTTCTGCAAGCAATCACTAGGAGTTCAAAGTTCATTTTTTGGAGGTAAGTGTTCATTCGGATGTATAGAGGCTCCGGCGCTCTGGGAAGTTTATTGTAGACGTTCTCGTAGTTTCCAAGAAAGAGATTATTGTGCGCGGGATTAAAGGGAGTTCAAGCTATCGAAGTAGCATAGTTCAGACTTAATTGCATTCTTCTGTACTCCAGTGGAGGTTCACCCGCGTATGAGAGGATGCTGTTTACTGGACTTGAGAAAAGGGCTCCCATAGCCATAATCTAGTTTGAATCTAACAACGGCTTTGTAGATAGTGACCAGTAGCTTTCGATCAGCTCCCCAGTTTCTTTTAGCCAGGGTTTTAATAATTTTAAGTCTTCTATTGTAATCTGATTTTAAGAATTTGCAGTGGGGAATCCAGGTAAGCTTGTTGTGAAAAAAGACCAAGAATTCTTATTGTATCTACTACTTCCAGCTCATGGTTTTTCAGATATAATGTGGGAGCCTGATCATAGGATTTATTTCTACAAAATAAGATTCAGTGAGTTTTCGTTTTGGAAAATTTGAAACCAGTTTCTGCAGCCCACTCTTGAACATTCTTGAGACAGCTCTGGATTAATTCTTGTGTAATAGGAAGAAGTTTTCCACTACAATAGAATATAAGATCATCAGCGCAGGCTTCTTATAATTGGTTAAGGAAGACATTTTGTGACGTCATTTAAGGTAATTAAGAAGAGAGTAACACTGAAGACAGATCCCTGGGGTACTCCATTTTCAATTTTTATTATTTTTGATAAGTAACCATTTACTCGGACTTAGATGAATCTTTCCAGAAGGAAGTAATTTATAAAGATTAGCATTAAAACATCAACATCATTATCGAGTAGTATATGTTGTATTCTATTTCTTTAAAACATTTTATAACATTTTTTAATATCTAGTGATACTGCCAGAAGGTGTTGGCCATTAACAAATGCATCACGTATACTTGTTTCGAGGTTTAATAAAGTGTCAAGAGTAGATCAGTGCTGTCTCAAAGCACTCTGGTGGATATCAAAAAACTTTTGTTTTCTAAAAACCATCTAAGTCGTTTGTTGATCATTTTATCAATAGGCTTGCACATATTACAAGTAACGGCTATGGGTTCGTAGCTGCTAGTTTCAAATTGGTTCTTTCCTGGTTTATGGATAGGAACTATAAGAGATTTTCTAAATCTTACTGGGAAAACTTTATAACACCATATACAATTATACACATCGAGGAGGTATTGTAATACTTTTAGGGAGAGGTTTTTGAGAAGAATATTATGTATTTTGTCAGGTCATGAACTAGTGTTTTTTATTGCTTGAGTAATAAAGTGAGTTCGTTCAATAGAAGAAACATGTTTATGACTACATTTTTGTTTTCTCTAAATCTTGGGTCAGTGAAATCTTCATTTTCAAGTTTGACGGTGAAAAAGTTTCGGTCATAGTTTCCGTTCCTGGAATTAGATGCGTCATTATGGGCCAGTTCGTCATCAATTTCAGTAGAGTCAGACGAAATCGAACCATTCATTTTTTCTAGGTCTGTGATACGCATGGTGGTTGAACTTCCTTCGATAGCGTTTTTCTTCTTCCAAGCCAAAAAACTTAGAGTATTATATTTTAGTGAAGAAGTGAAGGTGACTCATGAACTCGTACTGTTTAGTTGATTTAACTTCCTTGAGATGGCTCGTAACTTTTTCAGTTCAATTCTATTGTCAGTAGTTTTGTACTTCTTATAGACGTAGTAAGCATGTTTTTTCCGTTTAATAGCTTCTTCAACTTCAGTGTTCCACCAAGGTACTTGTTTTTTGAAAGATTCACGAGACGTTTTCGGGATAGATAGATCAGCAGCTTCAGTTATAGCAGCCACTAATTCAGTAACAATATTTTCAATATCGTCTTTATTTTCAGCCGAAGGAATTTTTAACTGATTAATTTTTGTATAAATTGTAGTTTGATATAGTTCCCAGTTAGGTTTTTTAAATTGCCATCTTGGAGTATCATTATATAGAGTAGGATTAGGGTTTTGTAGTTCCAGTTTAATAGGGAAGTGATCACTATCATAAAGGTCCTCCAAAGCTTCCCAATTTAGCTTATAAGCTATACTTGCACTTCAAAAGGACATATCTAACGAACTAAAGAAGGCGTTAGAAATATTGAAATGAGTAGGTTGACTATTTTTTACAAGAATGATTTCAGGATTATTCAAGAGTTTCTCAAGTTTCTTTTTCTTGAGTCGGCATGATTTGATCCCCAAAGTTAGTGGTGACTATTAAAATCACCTAATAAGATGTATGGTTCTGGCAGTTGATTTATGAGATTCCTAAGCTCAAGAAGACTAAAGTGATATCGATTTTGTATGTAAACATTACATACACATAGTTCATTAGAAGTTAGAACTGATACAGTTACAGCTTCCAAGTTGGAGTAGAGAAATAATACCTTATAGTGTAAGCATTTCTTGAGGTAGATTGCAACGCCTCCACTAGCAAAGTTACTTTGTAAATGGTTTTTAAAGACAAAGTTGTAACTGATAAATTTTGCACAAAAGAAATCTTTAAAATTTGTTTTTTGTAAACAAATTATGGAAGATTTGGAGTCTTTGATAAGTAGTTGACAGTTTTCGTGGCAAGGGTAATAGCCGTTTATATTTTATTGAATAATTTCCAGATTGATTTGGTAGGTTTCAGAAAAGAAACTGTTAATTATCGTTCTCTTCCGACATTAATGGAGAATCATTTTTAGAAGAAGAACCAAGGAATCGTTAAAGACATTTTTATAGTAAGTTTGTTATTTTAGTACTTTTGTACTGCGCAGTTCGGTCCGTTAGATTGAGATATAATTCTCTCATCATGAATATAAGAGATTGAATGTCATCAGTGTATTCTTTTGCAATAGTGGTAGGATAAGAAGCTACCGTAACCTTGTCGAAGAAGCTTTTGCACTGTATGTAATTGAGGGTATATTTTGAAGCAGCTTATTTAAACATTGATCTAATTGGTTCTAATAAACTGTCAGTGGTCTTTTTGTCCTCAGCTGGGGTGGTTTTGTGTTTCTTCAGTTTTTGTTTCTATCTACTGTATGTTCCTGAGTAAAGGGTTTATCCGATATTGTAGAGGAGCTAGTATACGAGAGAAGGGCGTTTACTACCTGTATTTAGGGATGTTGAAGGAAGCTCTGGGAAAGATTCTAACTGATTGCTCACTATTATGATATGACAGTGAGGGGCATTATTCGAATCAGTGAGTGGTGCTGGTGTTCGAGTAGGGTTGATAGCACTTAGTTTGGCAGATGCCTCATCCGAAACATTTTTGAAATTTTTATCAATATGCCCTACTTGCTTACACATGAAGCATGTTAAACTATCAGTTGATAGGTATATACGATAAGAGGTGTCATCATCGTAGTTAACTTGCAGGGAATTTGGAATATTCAAGACACTATCCGGGTGTATGTATACCTGTCTTCGGAAACTAAGTATATGGGCGAAACCAGCTTTTACAAAGGATAATTGGGAGGTTGTTGTTATTCCAATATCTCGAAGTGCTGTTATTATAATAGTGTGTCGGATAACAGGGCAGACATTTGATAGTATTAGCATCTTGTGTTTGGTAATCAAAGGTCAATGCTCTAAAGATTATCCCATAATTTTGACAAGCGCGTGTTTACCCGTGAGCTCACACAGCTAGTTGCTTACTGGCCAGGAACATACATACTCGATCATTAAAAATTTAGGATGTAAATCTTAAATTCGTTAATCCAACAAATTTTCCTATTCCATTAGCGTACACTTTCAAATGAATTTCCTGTTTTGATTCAATAACGATTGCCTCGTCCTTTTTGGGGAATAAATCTCGTTCTGTTGCGACTTCATAGCTGTTCGAGTAGTTATAGGGTACATTTATATACACTCTTTCACAGACTTTCACTTGAACTTGAATTTACGATTTGTAGTATTCATAAGGAAAAACGGAACACGTGTTCAATGTAAGCTCAGAGCGAACTCGCAAACACATCCGCCCACGACCGAGGCCGAGATTTTCTACGAAATACTTCAACTTTAAACGAAATAGTTCAATTTCAAACAACAAAAAATATGCCTGGAATACAAATTTTAAAGATATTTCAGATTACTTCAGTAGTCTATAAATGTTTTAGGGCATTTTAAAATATTCCTGTAAAAAAGCTAAACACTAAGAAATACAATTTGTTTACACCTTTTGCTTAAATTGTACTATTTTTGACGATTTTTGTTTGCAACAATATAATTTTATCAAGTTTCATTGTAGCTAAGTGAAAAAAATTTGTTAAAGAATCAGCGTCAATAAAGCTAAGTGAAAAAGGTAAATTGTCTACATGCTTCCTGGTTTTATCGAAATATCTAGCCATTCTCTTGTTTCAATAAGACTAAAAATGTTACCGATTATTGTTGTTTTATTAAACACAGGCAATTTTTGACGCACCTGATAAAATGTTTAATTAGGTATACCAGAAGTGATGGATCAATTTCGTCGGTGATGAAATTCTAATTTCTCATGTCAAAAACAGGAAGTCATGATCAACCTAATTAGAAGTTAGGAAAAAAAAATAACTACATTTTAAAGAAAAAAATCTCATTTCTTGAAATAATAAAAAGCAGTTTAAAATATTAAAAAATTATTTTGAGAGAAAATCTAAAAATAATTCAAAACATTTGAACTGTCAATCGAAGAAAGGAAGCTTTTTGAGAATTTTAATAGCTCATAAGAGAAATAATCTATTCACCTAAGACTCCTGAGAAGAAGTTCTTCATCTTATTTTAATTAATTATAAGAGAATGTTAAAAAAAGAGTTTGGGAAAATTCAAAATCTCCTAAAAATTTTTGAAAGTTGCGAAAACTTTGAACAGCTGGTTATCTTATGAATAACTTCGAAACTTTTCGTAATCTTTGAAAATTCGGAATAATTTTTCGAAACCCTGTAAAATAATTTGTAATTGTTTTAGTTCGATACAATAGCAAGTTTCTCATAATGAGTTTTCTAGAATTGCGAGAACATTATAAGAGATCCAATTTAGAAAAATCATCAGAAAGCTACACTAAATTTCTCAAAATATTTCATCATAAGGTTTTACCGATCATAAAGGTAAGTTACGAACCAGTTGAACAGTTTTTGAATTCTAAAAAAATTATTGACTCCAATTTATAAATTTTTTACAAAAATTATGTAAGTTCTTTAATTCTTTTATAATATCGCTCTTCGGGTATTGTCACGACTGATTCTAATCTACTATTAACATTTCTAAGGGTAGTAAATAAAGATTTCCTATTTCACAGCATAAAAATTACATTTTAAAAAACAGTCTATTTCTTCCGCTCCATTTTCCCACTCAAATGGACGTAATCATGTTTGTCAATACTTTGATTCTGGCTGGTATATAAGCAAGTACGACACGAATGCAAAATCTTGTTAGTTGGGGTTCTGGAAATTCTCATTAAAAGCAGTGCAGTGACTTCACAAAAATGAAGATATTGACTTTAACTCTGCGTTTCCTACTTACGATATCGCTTCACTCTGTTTGTAAGTAAAACATGATATGCCACTAAATTCATTCAATAATTAATAACAATAATTAATAAAATTAAAATCCATTTGATAATTTTTTTCCGGATGATCGTGTTGTCTGCCAACACCATAGATCAGTAAACTTGCTGAGTATAAACTTGTTTATGACTGGATTGGAAATATTTGCAAAGTTTCCAGATATATTCCTATAAGGTTTTTATGCTTCCCCCAAAATTTAATTTACGGTTATATGTTTTTTCATATTTTTTTTTAAGTTTTACTATTTGTCTTTAAAATATTTATGTATTATCTTTATTTATAAATCTAATCAATCTATGCCTTCATTCACCTAATAATTTTTCAAAATATAAAATTATTACATTGTAAACATTATAAAACAGAAATATTACAATAATATTTATGATGTAATTTTTAATTTGAATTCTAAAAATAATGGAACAAGTGAAGTCAAGAGAACATATTTTCCGTACTAGTTCAAGGCTGCCTTCAAGATCGGGATCTTTTTTGCTTTTGTGTTGTTGCTTTTTTCTGTTAAACATTGTCATTGTTATTCGTTACTTGCTTTTTTGATAAACACTTCTTGTGCCGTTTTTCCATAGAATTATTTTCTTTACTTGCAATGTTATTTTTCATCATTTAGACCAAAAATACGCATCGTAGCGCAAAGTCGAAAGCGAGAGTGCAAGTGCAAGCGAGAGAGACAATGAGAATGCAAAAGCATCTTTCACATATTTTTCACATATATTCTTTTATTCACCGCTATTCGCTCCCCTAGCAACCTCCAACTTTTTCATTTATTCTTCTCCTAATCCATCCTCCCCTAGAATCTTAACCATAATCTCTCGTCAGCTTCCTGTATTCTCCATTCCTCTTCTACATCCTTCCCATACGTGTTCCCTTGTTTCCTCCTCCCATTCACATATTCTACACTTTCTGTTCTCTTCCTTTTCCCAACACCTCCACGTTCTTACCTCATTTCCCAATCTAAACCTTGCTATTCTGGTTCACCTTCTCTCTTCCCATCCCTTCTCTAAATACTTTTGTAAACCTTTATTTTTTTGATCTTATACCATTTATTGTATTTTGATTCCTCAATCATCCTTCATCTTTCTATAAATTGTCTTTCCCTGTCCTTTTCTTCAATTCTTTATAGTTTACTTCAGTCCCGTCTTCTATGTCTCTAGCATTTAAGAACTCCCTCCTTTCTTCTTCCCATCTCGTTAATTCTATCGCCCTCCCTCTCCTCTCTTCTACCTCCATCAAACACTTTCTCGCCAACTCCCCTCCCTTTCGCTCCCTCAGGTCCGTCTCAAATTACCATGCTCTCTTTGAAGCTCTAATACTTAATTTATCCCTTTGCGGCCATACCAGCGTATCAAAAACCCACATTCTCCTTCTCCAAATTTTTAACCTTCTTTTTCCGATTGCCCATATCTGTTTGATTAACCCTGCTGCTTTTTTTATTCTTTCTCTTATGTGAATTCTATGATCTCCATTCTTTTGAAAAATATATCTCAAATATTTAAACTCCTTTACTTCTTCTATCTTTATACCCTTCCATTTTACGTTTATTCTTTTTTTTCTTCCCCCTTCTTTTCTAAACCTCATTATCTCTGTCTTTTTTTACATTTAAATTCAGCTTTTTCCCATATAAGTATTTCTCTAATGCTGTAATGAAGCCCGCCATCCCTTCTTCATCCTTTGCCATCAGCACTATGTCGTCTGCGTATGCCAGTGTATATATCTTTGCCTTCCCTATCCTAAGACCTCCCCAACTTTTTATCCTCATTTCTTCTTCCATGTCTAATATTAATATATTAAATAAAAGCGGGCTCAGATCCCTCTCTTATCCTCTTTTTCAACAGAACTTTTTCTATCTTGCCTCGGTTTAATAAGTTAAACGCTGCCTTTAAGTCCAGGAACATTGCTATCCATTGCCTTTTTTCCCATTTAATCCTTTCATTTACTAGATAGTCCAGAACATATATGTTGTCCATTACCCCCATTTCTTTTCTAAACGCTGTCTGATTCGGTGGATCTATCTTTTTTTCATCAACTTCTTTTTTCAATTTCTCCGATAAAACAGTTACATATACTTTATACAGTGTTGGCAACAGAGTTACACCCTTAAAATCTTTAACCTCCTCTCCTTTGCTTTCCTTTACTATTAGTATCACTACTCCTTCTTTCCATAACTCTGGCCTCTAGTTCTGTCCCTCCCGATTTCCATACCTCATTTGGAATCTCATCTACCCCAGGTGCTTTTCTATCTTTCATTATTTCTAGCACCTTGACTATTTCTTCCCATGTTATGTTCTCTTCTTCATCTCTTTTTTACTATATTTTCCTCCCTTCCTAACTTTTTTCTCTACTCCTCCTAGCAAATCCAACAAAAAATTTTCTTTATTCTACCATTTTAATATCTTGGTTTACTCTTTTTCTTCTTCTTCTTTCTCTATTTACTACCTTTCATACCTTTTTTTCCGTCCTAGCCTTCTTCGCCTCTTCCTCAAACCTTTTATTCTCTTTCTCTTTTTTTGATCACACAACTCAGAATACTCTTTCTTTTTTCTCTTATATTCTTCACCATTACTTTTTTCTTTTTTCCACTTTCTTAATTCATTTCTGACCTCCTTTTTTCTCTTTTCACTCCTCATCCCGTCCAGTTCTATTTCTCTCTTTACTAACTTCATTTTTGTTTGTGGACTCTAATCCTCTGTTTACTTTTTCTATGATTTTTTCCATCTCCTCTTCCACATTTCCCTCTCCAATTTTAATATTTTCCAACCTTTTCTCTAAAATTTTCTTTTCCTTGCCTTGACCAATCCCATTAACCTACACTCTATGTCTTTGTCCCCTTTTTATGCACATTACTATTACTTTTTTCTTCCTCTAATGTCACTATCAATTGAAAAGTAACCCGAATCAATATAATCACCTACCTCTAATTTCTTGACCTTCTCTCTTACCTCGTCATCCACTATCACATAATCAATTACCGCTACCCTTCTCCTCCTGACCGTGTATTACTCTGCCATTTTTATTCTTTCTCTTTGCATTGTGAACATGACATTTGTAACCTCTTGGTAATCTTCCCCTCACTCTTTCTCATCCCTTTTCATCTAGCCACGTCTCCATCATTATTACAACATCCCATTGTGTCAAATTTCTCATAAATTTCATATGCTTTCACTCCAATCCTGCTATATTCCAGTACCATATCCTTCATTCTTCTCTACATTTGTTTTTGTATCTTTTTACCTCTTACTATCGCTTATTTTCCTACCTCCTGTTCTCTCCTCTCCTAGTGTCCCTGCCCCACATTTCTTACTAACTCTTCCTTTTCTTCATCTTAATCCAACCATACTCCGTCTATCTGTATACACATATATTAAGCCCATGTTGTTTTTCCCTTTTTTCTTTCCCCTTCTGCCATTTTTCTTAACTTATATTGCATCCTTCTTTTTATCCATGTCTAATCATTCTCTATTCTCTCTAAGCTTTCATATAACATCCTCTTATTTGCCATCACTTCCCTCTTATGTTCCCATTTCTTTAGTTTCACTTGTACCATTCTCTCCCCTCTTCGCTCTTCTCTTCCTATACTCCGTACTTCCTCTATCTCTACTTTTGCGTCAATCCTTTTGAGTACTTCTTCCACTCCTTCCTGTATCTCCTTTCCCTCTAATCCTATACCCTTTATCACTACGTTTCATTTTCTTTCTTCCCTCTCTTATTTTCTATTCTTTGTTTTATTTTTGTCAGTCTTTCATTCTCCATATTCCCACTCACGCGCCCACCAAGATACCTGTTCAATCCTTCTGCTTCTCTAGCTTTTGCTCGCATAACTGCATCCTATTTTCTAACTTTTCTCTTACTTCTTCCCATTCTTTTATTTCTTTTCTAAGTTTAGCCATTTCCCTCCTAATTTTTTTCCTTAATTCCTCTACCCTTTTTTCCTACCTTTCATCATAAATTTCCATTACTTTTATCATGACTACGCGAATTTCTGTCATTCTTTACTCTTTCCTCTGTTCTTCGGAATAGTCACCGTTTGCTTCTGCTTCCTTACTATTATCCCCCTTCTCTACCAAACTCTGCTTTTCCGGCGATGATCTAAACATTTTTGGATATTTGAAGCTTGAACCTAAATCATCCTTCTCTTCACTGCTTCCCCTCTCCCCTCGCCTCCTTTTGATAAAAGCCTCCATCAAACCTACGCTTTTTGCTCTTACTCTCTCCTTTTCTATAGTTTTTTTTGTACTTCCTCCTTGCCTTCCTTTCTTTGATCTCCTCTTCCCCTCCTTCTATCCTTCCCTGCCTGTATCGACGTGTTCTGGTACCTGTCTTGTCTTTCTCCGTCTCTACCAAACCCTTCAAACCCTTCTACTACTAATGCGATCAACCCAATCCTCCCACCCTGTCACAAATCTTAAAAAAATTTCCTAATATTAGGTATAACCATTAAAACAAAAAACACGGGCGCTATTAAAAAATCACTGTTTAAAAAGTGTTTAGCCACGTTTAGATGAGTTTGTACAAAAATTTAATTTCTTTATTTTCTACAGTAGATATTTTATGAGTTCACAGTTCTTGTTTTTTAGTCTTTTTTGGTAGATTGTATAGTTTTGCCGCAAAATAAAACGTTTTATTTTCCACTATTTCTTGTGTGATAAAAATTTGAATTTTTTATTTTTTAAACAAATTCTAATAGGTTTTGTGATATTCTAGTAGCGCTTTCACAAAATAGCGTTTTTCTTCTCTTATTTTTTTTTTGTATCGTACGTTGTTTGGTTTAAAAAGTAAATTGTGTTTACAAACTATTAGGACGACAACGGTAACGATGTAAAAACTATTTTTCTAAATAAGGGGGGCTGAAAATGAAAATGTAAAAAATATTTTCTAATAATTGAATTATAAAATATTTCACGCAACATGTTTTTTTTGAGAAATCTGAATTTTCACTATATGACGGAGTAGCATATAGAAAGTGCTGTACAAAAAGTTAAACTAATTTTTATTCGATTAATAAAAGCAGTCTCTCTATATGGATAATTATTTCATTAGTTATCTTAAGAAGTATAATTAATTTTATGCTATTTAATGAATGCCTTGAAATCTAGCTTCAGCATAATATGATAATACCTTCTTATTTGCATTGTTTTGATACTTTTCTGTAGGTAATTTTACTCATGGATGCAAAATATGAAGAAAAAAAATGATGTAGGTTTAAAGCAACAAAAAACATGAAAACAATTACATAAAAGAAACTGTTAATAACATTAAAACAAAATTCTTTTGATGCACTCTTTGTTAAGGCTCTAGCAGAAGGCTTTCAACAATCGGCGAAAATTAATATACATTAGAGAATTGTAAGACCGTGCAGCTCGGGGCTCTGTACGAACTTACAAACAGTCGACGCAGGTGTAAAGCGGCGTCGTACCCACATATTGCGGGCGCCCACACCGAAGGAAAAGACGATATGATGTAGTACCGAAAAGCAGTAAGGTGCTGAAAAGGGATTGGCCCACGGAGGCCCTGATATCCACAGTGTGAGTGTGTGCATGTCGAGATGGAAGTAACAAAGATCGGTCTTGCAAGTTTCTGGTGTACTTTCTTAAAGTGCTGATGCATGACATTTCCATATAATCTCCATTTTAATTTCCATGATTTTTTTTCGACCCACCACGCTCTATACATATTATAATGCAAATATAAATAAATGCTTTATCATAATTGTCTTTTATTGAATGAGAATATTCTGGTAGGCTCATTTAAATGTCAATTTAATTTAATTACCTTATTTTAATTATTACATTTTAATTAATTAATTTCTGAAATGTTTATGACACACAATTATATCATATTGTAAGTTTAAAAATCATGTATCATTTTATTATTTATTAAAATTGTGGATAAATAAACTCTATTTCTACATTATCGACACTTTGAGTAACAATTTACGTTCACACGAACTAAGATGTATAAATAAAAATGTTCATACTTATAAAAATTTAGGACATTAACTTCTTGAATTTTCAACCCGCAATGTGTTGAAAAATTTTTAAAAAGTAATATAAAATGTAGCAAATACCATAAACAATAACTAAAATAAATTAAAATATATTGTTAAATACCTTGAATCGATTTCTGACCTCCAACCAATAGCAAATTGTCCAGCCTGATAAATTGTTTATTCATCCCTTTGATGATTCATGTATAAACAGGCAACTATCGTAAGCTGAGTTAAAACAAGAATAACATAATCTCAATGTAGCCTCCAATGAGCATCGACTAATTGGGTTGACTGATTTAAAAAAATATATTTTTTTAATTTAATTAAATTTAAATTAAACCAAAATGATTATGGGTTTTTAGGTGTTTTTTATTCATTCTTTTGGATGTCTCAAGGATTTATAAGAAAGTAAACACTTGGTTTGCATTGTAGAAACATTGAGATAACCTCAGTGAAGTCTAAATAATAATCCACTGATCCAACCTTACGTGTTATCAATGTCTGAGAATGAGATTACAGGACACTTGGGCGAAAGGAGGGAAGACATAACGGGATTCTTGCATGTTCTACGGGCGCGGGCCATACGGTCCCTGAGAAAAACAGTTTCGTTTACGGGTGTGTCCATACCATCAGACTACGAATTGGGAATGGACTGGGGTGACGGGAATTGCTGAAAGTGATAAAAAGAGGCCATCAATTAAATTGTCGGGTGAGTTTTCCAACAATAGTTGAGACAAGAATGACGACTAGTCTAGAGTTGAGGGCGTCCATCAAGAAGGAGTTAATGTAATGGGCCTGTTAAACGTCAATACTTTTGAGTGGAGAGATCATCTCAGGGACGTGCTAAAGTCCCATGATACCAGTATGGCCCTTGAATGAAAAGATTTCATGGTGTGACTGCATTCTCTGGGGTCTGAGAAACTCTCTAAATTCTCGCATTTTCGCATAAACGACTTCGAAATCGTGCCGACAAACTGCGGGAAAGAGGTTATATAATCACAGCGTTTACTTAACCCCAGCAAGAATAGGCCGGAAACAGCAGGCATCCAACATCAACATCAACGAAAAATTAAAGGTTTCTCTTAAGCCCCAAGATCTGGCTGAACTGGATAACGAGCTTAGTGGAGATGTTTTCGAAGAGAATGTCAATTGTAGCGTGAAAAATGCAGCGAGAACTTAGGCAGATACAAACCGTAAAATAAAACTCATCGTAAGAAGTGTGATTAACTATATAAACTATGACAGGAATTTCATCGCCAACGTTTAACAGTTGACGTTAAACCTGTGGATCCTCTATCACAAACTAAGAAAGTGTTGTTGTTAGCTTTCGAGCATTAGGCAGCATATTTTTGACAGAATAGAGGTACTTTCTGAGGCTAGGAGAAGTCCAGAGTGGGGATAGAGGTTGGTTAGAGAAGACTGTAAATTTGCTATCGACAATTAGCCCGTCCATCACTACCGACTAGGTGGACAAAAGTATTAAGAGGAGTCAAGAACTATTCCGTCCCGGGACCAGATGGTAACAAGAATTTCTAGTTGAAGAAATTTTGTTTAACTTACCAGCATCTGGTCCACGTTTTCACTTCATATCTAAATTCGGAAGAGCCTATTCCGGAGTGGCTAGTGAAAGAGCGCATATTACTCCTAACAAAGATGGGCAACTTAGCTGAACCGAAGAATTACTCGCTAATCACTTGTTTTTTACTCAAAGGCGTCTTTCAGAGCGAAATTATGAGCCTATTCCTCTTTTGCCTCACATTATTGCCACTATGTCTGGTACTACGCCATTTAGAATGGTAACTTTGCGGCAAACCTGGAAATCGACAAGATATATCCGCCCAAGTATTTTACATAAATTATCTTAAGATCCATGCTAAAAATGAAGAGCAAGTAGGCCTAGCTCCAGATAGATCACTGACAGAAGCTGTATATGCAACCTTGGCGCTGGAGAAACCTATACATAGCTTGGTGTATAACCGATTCGCATTCAGGACTTGACATCTATAAAGCATACTCTCTAAAGCAGATACAAACATCTCATTTAGCGTATTTAGCCTTAAAAATTATCAGCGAGGAACAAAGCATCTGCAGCAAACATGCTGAATCTTGTATTTTATCACAACAGAATTATTTTGGTTGCAGTACATGTTGTTGAAAATTGAAGCGAAGGTGGCTGTTGAAACACTCGGCCTTATCTTCAATATTAGGGGTGAATAAGGTGCAACTCACTCCTGAAATCCTGGATTAAGAAAGCACAGGAGAAAATCTTCCCTAAAAAGCTTCTCGAGAAGAAAATGCACGGCAACATGCACATAAATGTGGAAGACCAGTCGATGTTGTATAAGCTAAGGTTTGCGTTCTTTAAAACACCCTGATTGAAGTCCGACGCGGAGGATTTCTTTTCGGCATGTCAAGACAGTGTCATTTTTACTTTAGCTTACCGTCTTGCTCATGGGGGAACGACTTACAACCAAAGGCACAATGCCATACTAAGAGTGCTATAAAGGTGTCCGCACCAGCTAACAAAAAACTCATAGCGACGGTTATCCCTGCGTATCATCAAGATGCGAATAAACTACTGGCAGAATGCAGAAGGCGGGTCGTTCTTGGGTCGCTTCATGTCCTTAGCGTGCACGAGAGCTTAGCCGGATCATTGTCTTGAGTCCATCGAAGACTGCAACGACTTATCTCACGTGGCGTTATTTCTCAAGTGTACCGACTTTGAAAGTCAAAGTTGGTCGATCTAAGTTAAAAATAGGCAAAGTGTTGTGCTATTGTATAGTAGTTTGTGGGGAAAAAATTTGTTATTCGGATAATTATTGACCGAGGGGAAGAAGGTAAAAGTTTTGAGATTTTCTTTAAATTGTTTCTAGATTTTTTCATAAAAATAAATATTTGACCTTCAAAAATGAATGTCAAAAATAAATCTGATTTTTTTTAAAGCCAGTTTGTTTGTTTGCCCGTAACAGAAAACTTAGGTTTTTTCCTAGAAGAATATGTAGATTAGAAAGTGGGATTCAAATTTTTAATTTATCAAAATAAGTGTTAAGTACTCCAGTACGCCGATAACCAATATTTCAATCAGCCACCTGGTTAAAAAATCAAATGATATATATTCTCACAAGTGACTTGTTCTTTATTTCTTCTCGTCAGGTTATTATGGTAAACAAATGAAGCCCGCTGTCATCAGAGAGATGAGTTCCAAATTTTATCTTTCAGATGAAAAGCACAAAACTTATCAAAAATATCGCCATATATTCTACTTTTATTTTAGCTTGGATATTTCAAATATTCCTCTCAAGATGAAATAATTATTATTACACCATTAAGCCGTTTCCCTTTCGGGGTGGGCGTGACTCACTCGGTGAGGAGGGGAGTAGAGTGAGAAAGGGCTTATAAAATTTTTAGATTGTTCTGGAATTCTCGTTTTATTTATTTAAATAACACGTTTACTCTGCAACACTGCTCCGACCCAGGTTGCTAAGCAATCTCTCTAGCAATTGCGCCAAGTAAAGATCCTCACAAACTCGTCATGTGATGTTCCCCAATTGGGTCTATTAGTATCCAAGGTCTTTGTTTCAGGCGTCATTCACTCTACTGACACAATTCTTGTTAAATATTTATATTTATATTTTCCGCCATACTCTTCTGTCCTGGCATACTTCTCTAGCTTTTTTAACGTCCATGCATTTTTTCATGCAGGCTCTCGTGTTTCTATGGCTTCTTATGTCCCTTCTAACTAAGGTCTCATTCGCACATTCTAAACATTCTTTCCGCGGTCTGCCTCTGGGCACGCTGCCATTTACTTTACCTCGACATACTTGTTTCGTTAGTTATCCATCCTTCATTCTCTCAACATGCCCGAACCATCTCAACCGATTTCTTTCCCATGTGTCTATAAGCGTTTCTCCCGCACCACATTCCTTGAGGATTATCTTGTTACTTACTTTGTCCATCAGAGTTTTTCCGCATATTATGCGCAGACACCGACGGTTAGTTATTTTTAAACCCAGTTTTTTACTGACTATGGCCCCCAAAAGGTGAAAATAATCAAAGATTAGCCCCGTAAAAAAGTTGTTGCGGATGAAAATGTTGATGATATGGCAACTAATGAAATAATCAAGTAAAACAGAGAAATCAGGTTAAATGATAAAGATCCACATTTATCCTTCGATAACACGACATAAATGTTACGGTGTGCAATTACAAATATAATGAAGTCACATATAGTGTTCTAGATCAAATCAAAGAGAAGTTTAAATCTCCAAAGAGTAGAGCTGAGAAAATTCAACTATACAAACTTGCTCCAAGGTCTTAGAGTCGCTGACAACAATGGTCGAACTTAAAACATCCGAACTACAAGCGAGAAATGCGAGACCGTTAGTTGCTGACCATGAGATTTTAACTCTTCCTAAACCCAAAAGAGGAAGGCCTTTGAGTCTTGAAAGAGAAGAACTTGTACCCAAATTTCTTGAGCGTGACGACTTGAGTCGTTAAATACTTGGAATAAAGGATTGCGTGACTGTTTCAGTGAGTGGCAAGAAATTTCTCGTCCAGAGAAGATTGATTTTATGCATTTTAATTAAATTGTGTTGCAAAAATTAAAGATACTTTTTATGACAAGGATTTGGATGAAACAAAATTTGAATTTTGGCTGGAGACTGACAGATGCACTTTAAACACGCTGATCATGAATTTTAATGAATTTAAGAAAGAGCTTTGTGAAGCGTTGCTGAAGCTAAAAAAACATGATTTGCTTGTTACAAAGCAGTAATTATTTTTCAAAAATCTGAACTGGTAAGCGATCATGTGATGGAATAAGGACAAATACTAAAAAAAATGCAGCAAGGTTCAGTGTACAATGATCCACTAAAGATCGCATCCTAAATGCTATGTATTTCTATTTCAGTAAGCACATAAGTACTAGAAGAAAACTGAAATTATTTCTAGTAGCAAAGAAGATTACGATGCCTGGGCGAAATATCTAAAACACAAATGTGACGCTGCAGTGACAATCAAAGGGACTTTGCAATACCATGCATTGATACCTACTGAAAATAGGAGACTTCAATTAA
Source organism: Druon quercuslanigerum (assembly GCA_010014905.2). Classification (NCBI taxonomy): domain Eukaryota; kingdom Metazoa; phylum Arthropoda; class Insecta; order Hymenoptera; family Cynipidae; genus Druon; species Druon quercuslanigerum. The sequence goes on from JAAAKG020015747.1 coordinate 37,034, forward strand.
AGAAATTTTTCTCAATGATGAATGCGTCTACTTTCCACAAGCAGAGAAAGAAAAATTAGGAAACAAAGTCTCAACCCTGAAAAATGCAGAGAGCAACTATTTATACTTTTTGTAAAAACAATACCATGAAGGTACCACGTCACACTGCACAGTGGGGAAAAAATGACTTTTTTGGTTCGAAATAACGTGCAGCTGAAACATACATTGACCGATTTGAACCAAAAAAATTGTAAAGGAAAGCTGATAAGATTTCTAAGAGAGTCGTCGAGACCAATTTTTAAATCAGGTTCTCAATTGTTTTATGAATAAACAAATATGACGAAAAAGATGTCCATTTTTTCTATTTGATGTTCCCGGTGCTCGTAAATAACAAGAAAATTGTTGAAATCCCCTCAGTTGCGTAGAGAACCATTAGTTAAAGATGTTTCAATATTAGCGCAAAATAAATTATAAACGAAATATTTGTTGAACAAACGTTTTCTACCATTTTCCATATTTAAAAGTTTTTCAATTTATATTGCAATAAATTTGAATAGAAACAATATCATATTAAAAAAATTCTCTTAATATTATAATTGTTTAAATTTTAATCAAATTTAATGAGAAATGCTGTAATCAGGAATTTGTCTACAGAAAAATTCGTTTCTTTCTATGTCAAATTTTTTAATTAGGAAGTTTATTATAACTTCAGCAAAGTTCATAATTTTTTATCAATTGTATGATTTGTTTAAACAAATACATTGTTCAGGCATTTGTGGACAAAAAAAATCGTTTTTTTTGCTACCTTAACTTTTTTTAATAGGAAATTCATGATAACTTCAGCAAGATTCATAATTTTTTATCAATTTCATACTTTTTTAAAAACAAACTTAATAAACAAATTAATTATAGAGCCATCTGTTGATGGAATAATTCTTTTTTTCTTAATGTCAGACTTTTAATCAGAATGTTTATGAGAAATTTAGAAACATTCATTATGAGTTGATGAATCATACTTAGTTGTTAAATTCTAGGATGTTTTAAACAAGTTTACTAAAACATGCGCATTATTTAAGTATTTGTCGACAAAAAAGTTTTTTTTCAATTTCAGTCCTTTCAGTGTCCGCTTGTCATTACTTTCATTCCTTTAATAAGGCTGCAGCTTTAGGATCGAGTAGAATGAATTCCATGAATTCCATTTTTTTCTGTGATACACTATATTTGGACCAACGGAAATTAACATTTTCGTCGCTTCTTCAGCTTCCTCTGTTAATTCTATAATAGGAAGAATAAATAATTCGATAATTTTGGAGAATGTAAAAATTTGCTATTCTTTCGCTACCTCTTTCTCAATTGCCGTTTTTGCTTGCCATTTACAGAAGCTTAGACGATAGCCTAGATGCAGAGCATATTCCATCATGCAAATCCAAGCATGCAATGTTGAAAGACCGAATTGGAAATTCTCTATGTTCTCTGGGCTACCTGCAAGATTCTGCAAGTGGTTCCATCTAGCATAGTCAAGACAAACTGTAGGGTGACATTTATTGTGCAGCGACTATTGGGAACCTTGATTTTTTTGGTAGTGTTGTGATTTTTTTTTCATCAAATCTACTTCTGATGTCGTACGTCCCTTTGTCTCTGGTGCTTGCTCACAAATAAGTAGTCTGCACGGTCTAGTGGACTTAGGACTTTCATTTTTCCAAATTGTTATCGGTTCTGCATATCCTGAATAGTTCCTGCAGTCGCGTTTGAAACAGGTTGTATGCATGCGTAATGGTATTATTGACATAATGAATATACCTGCAACAGATTTTTCTTCTTGACTAAATTCCTGATTATACCGACTCTGGTCAGATGCGCCATCACAACCATATTTGTAGCGACACTTTATTGCAACGATTTTTTGTTTTACCAATTGAAGCGGCGAAATATTCTGGATTTCGAACATACGCCTCACTGTGCGATAACACAACTTTTGCAAATCAACTCTAACACCAGTTTCCGTTATTTCCATGCTACCTTCAGCCGGAAGAGATTCTTTCTTAGCACATTCAATATCCACATAGCGAAAAAAAGTCTGCATTTCGTAAACTTTCTTGAAATTGGACAGTCTCTTCTTGGTGTATCGTAAGTTTTGTATCTTCAGCTAAGGAGATAGCTTCTTCTAAAGTAAAACGTATATATTTGTTTTGAAACGCTTTCGAAATCTTCCAAAGATTTTCTTCTTGCATTTGCATGATACAATTGTATTATGAAGTCTGATGATAATCATTCTTCGTTTGACTTATCGAAACTTTATGAATTTCTATCATATTGTTATTATCAATAAAAATATTTAACATTTATATTTTTTGCAGCTCTTTAATGTAATTTATAATTAATTTTAAAGTTTGTTGATTAGAAAACATCTTCGATAAAATAAAATGAAACAATTTCTTTATTAGATTATTTATAAAAGTGGTGATTGTTAACTAATTTTTATTTCTCATAGAATTTAGATACATAGAATTTTTAAAAGTTAAAGAAAAACAGTTTAAAAATTTGTTTAAATGCTATAACTTCTTGAATTTTCATTCAGAATAGCTGTTTAACGAACTGGATCTTTCCGTTTTGTCCCTTAAAGCGTGTAGACAAGCATACAGACAATAACAATGACAATGACAGTTTTTTTCGAATTTAGGGGGCCTTGAAATGTGTAGCTTTAAAAAAATCTGCGTTACTCAGTTTTCAGATAAAAACAATTACCTTCGCATTATGATGATAACGTAACAAATCTGAACACTTTTTTCACCTCTTTTAATTGATCGGTTCATATTCAAGACGCATAAGAAAAAAATTCTATATTTTCAACCATTTTTAGTTAATGTATTTGCTTTCATTAAATGTAACTAGTTGATAACGTTTGAGGTTTGAATTTGGCACATTTTTCAGTAAGCAATAAGAAGTCGAAATAATATCATATTTAAAGATTGCATAATTCAGGGTGTAGAGTTTCTTAAAATATATTCATATTTACTTCGTCGAAGTTTTGACCCTTGATGTTTTAGTTAATATTAACTGTCTACAATATATCTTTTAGGCGGAAGTCCAGCCAGGTCATCAGACGTCAGTGATTGGGGACAACCTGGACAACGATCACTAAGCCAGCAGTCTCCTCTAAGACGTGAGGATGCCGATGCTTCAGGGACTAGAAATCGATGTAAGTATAATGTTCTTTTTCAATTAAAAAAATGGCGGGATTTAGTGCATTATTTTTCTAGATTAACGGCGTCGGTGTAATAAAAACAACAATAATATGATATTTTCAGAAATTCATGCAAAATTGTAAGATTGTAAACATCGATTTTCAGAATATTAATGATATTAACAGTTTTAAAATCGCCATTTCAAATTAAAAAAGCATTAAATTTTTATCTGCAAAATTTGATTTGTTATTGAGCTGCAAAATTAGACGTGAAAAATTTGCCTGTTCAGCCTAAGGTCCCTTTCTTCGCGGAACGTGGCATACATAAACTCCAAAAAATTCTTTAAAATTTAAATTCGTATAGTAATTTTCCGCAAAATTTTGTTACGGGGTAAAAACGAGTAGGGAAATTTGGAGAGAAGGGACCAGAAGCCGTCAGGACGATTGGACGTTTTGGCGCCGACAGATTTAGACGCCGGTCATTTAGGTTCTGGGCAGTTTAGGTGTGGGACGTTTAGCCGCCAGGTCGGTTGTTAAAAATGATCTTATATTAGAACCTAGAATTTGTTTAAATTCAGACTCAAATAGTATTGTATTTAACATTTGTTTTGTTTATTGTGGTTAAAGTTCTCGGAACCAAGTTTTTTGCATATTGCAACAAATCGGAATGAACAGCTCTTAAAAGTAAGCCGTTGTTTCCTTGTTTCCCCTACATTTATAATCCATAGGCAAATCAAGTTAAATCTAAATGAAATCCAAACAATCGCGCATAACTTGACCTGCTGCTTTCTCTATTTATTCTCGTAGGCTTTTTCCGCGTTGATTTAAAAACCAATTAAACATAATCTTTTAAATATGAATATCAAACTTTGTGCATAAGGGGTTTTTGAAGTCTCTTGAAAAAATTCTTAAATTTACACATGTTTATCCGAAATTTGGTATACGTGGGGTTCTGGGGTCACCGATTTCATATGATTTGATTTTGTTAAAAAAATTCTTTAATAAAAATGCCTATATTATATCTTGCAGATGGAGATTTTCAGCATTATCTTCTATATAATATTCACTACAATGGTCACACTATGGTAGTGCTATCGACCTTCAGGCGTAACATGTTTCGTAAGTACATTATAATTCTTTTGAACTAACAACACATTTTCGGGGTCATTACGCATATTTTTTCTATGGAAAAACATTTTGTTGCTTTCCCCGTTTTCAAAGTAATCCCCTTATACCATACATTAGTTTTATATAATAGAATTGGTGGAAATTTATGGAACTGTGTAGTAATTAACAGATTTCTTTTAGGAATTAACGACATTTTTTTGGTTCTTCTTGATCAATTTATGTGTAAATTTATCAAATCATGTCTTTCATGTCTTTCAACTGAGAGACCTTGGTGCCTTGGTGGATATTTTGATTTATACTGCATACCAACTTCTTGCATACCACCAAGACAGCCTACATCAGCTACAGACTGCTCAGCTGGAAAAAAGAGCTTGATATTTCACTCGTTTCTCTTCCTCCTTTGCTGTTATATTGCAATAAGCTGGTTTATTCATTATACGTTCGCGGTATCCTTAGGTGACTAAAAGGCCATATTGACAGGCAAAAATAAATCCTTAAGTTCTGTTCTCAATCCAGAAGATTTGAGAAACATGTTAGACAGTCACATCAATAGCTCTTTTTTACGTATTATGACGTAGAATGTACCCTAAACGGGCTTGTGAGCATGTTCTTTTAGTAGAAGCGAATGTTCTGCTTCCTGTTCACGACTTTTAAACAACAAAGATGTTAATGATGATAGGCTATGTCTTTTGGTGGGTTGTTCTTTGTTTAAAGTAGTTAATACACAAGCTCGATCTTGGTGCGCTTTTAAAGCACTCCTTAGCTGTTTGAAGAAAATGTTAAAAGGATCAATACGCTCATAAAACGCCTCAGTATTTAAGAGAGCAGCTGTGTCTTTTACGCTTAGGAAGATATAAAGCTCTATATCAAGAACAAGAGCAAAAACCTCCAGTGAACAGAACATTCGTCCCAGAAAAATTACTTCTCAAGATAGCCGATAATGCCAACGCGAGAACTAGGATTTCCAAAATTTAACAAATAGTCTTTCTAAAGACAACAAAATTAGCTAAAGCTAATAATGATCTCCTTATTTGCTCCCTAAAGATGTTAGTCTCTGGAATCTGAAATGTATACTTTGCGAGAAGGCGGTCTCCCTCCCTAGCGAAAATAGAAGAAATAATACTTCAAGTAGGCCTGAGAATTAAATATCAGCATCAAATCCAATGTTGAATCATAAAGTTAAGGCACTTGCTGTGCACAAAACAAAGGTAAGACCTGAAGAAGTGAACTGCAATGTTAACAAAACGTCGGCAAAATTCGTAGTTTTTTGTACACGATTGGTACCCGAAATATCTCTTTTGATCAAAATGAATCACCGTAAAACCATTAAATCTAATATACGTTTAGTTTATTCTGTACTAATGATATAATAATGACTAAGATTTATTAATTCCTAATGTAGAAAATTGAACTTCGCTTACTCAAATTAAGGGACTTTAATGTTTCCAATGACCTATGGCTACGAAAACAAATACGAATTTCAACAATCTTTTTAAAATAGGTTCTTCAGTATTAGACAAAATAGACAACGTTTTATTTTAAAGTTAATTTATTACGTTACTTACTTCGTCATAAGAGTACACCTTCTTGAAATAAGTGAACATAAATGAAACGAAAGAATTAAAAAAACACCTTTTTAAAACTTTTTGTTCTGATCTTTCTAAAGATTGTAATTTGATTTCTGATTTTCATAAGTATAAAGCAATGAAAAAATAAACTATGTTCTTTTGCCCTTTAGCATTAAATCAAGAAAAATAAATGACAACGTAGTGTCGAAATTAAAAATTAAATACAATTAAGGAAATTTAAAATAGTGGAAAATAAAATATAAGGTAAATATGAGAATTTGTAAATTTTTGCCTTCAAACAGTTTAACTACAATTACGTAAGATTGTTCCTTTAAATGTGGCTCACATACCCCTGAAATATTTTTCTAAATAAGCTTTTCAATAACGAGAAAACAGGTACATTATGATGGTATTTTACATAGGAATTCGGGCAGGTCAATAGATAGTTTAACACTTCATGATTCATTTATTGATTTACGCGATGATTCTAGGCATTTGTCTACGCACTGAAATTCAGCGACATCTTGCACCATACAACGATTATTACGAAACGTGTTATTTACTATCAATTAAACTTTAAACTACAGAAAACAAAGAAATGACATAGAAGCATCGAAATATGTAAGAAACGATCGAGAATTTATGAAGAACGAGGAAAACGAGTGGAAAAAAACGCTTGAATATAAATAAAGGCAACAGAGTTTGGATAACCCACAGTATTAAACTATTGTCGCAACGATGTATTTTCCATTGTTTATGACAATTGAATAACACAAAGAAAACAGTTTGTAGATAGTTTTTGAACAGATTAGAAAAAGCTTGTAAATATTCTGAAAGTAGTTTAAAAATAGTTTATAAGTAGCTTCAGGTTTTGCACATAGCCACGGGGTACAGTTTAGATTGCCTCCGCGTGGTTCACCTGGGGTTTGGAAAAATAATCTTTTTTTCTCATTATTTAAAATCTATTGAATTGGAAATGCATTAAAATAACTGTTTCTTAAATATTCGCGACAATTGTCTCTATTTCTCCAGGAGCGTTTAGCGGAACGATATTAAGGTTAATGCCATAAGAGTGACAGGTATGGTAATAAAGAACTCTTAGTGCCGCATTGTGCCTTTAGATGCAGGTCGTTCCCGCGTGAGTTGGACAACTAGATAGACTGTGTCCTAGATGATGAGGGTCTGCGTGGCACGCCCTGCAGCTATCATAGGGAATCTCTTGGCTCAAAATGTGGCGACAGTATGTTCAGGTGGAAATGACACCGTCTTGAAATGCCAAAAGGAAACGATCCGAGATTGGCTAATCCTCCACATTCACGTGGAAGATGCCGTGCAGCCTTTTATCGAGAAGCTGTTCACGAAAGTTTTTCTCATGTGCTTTCTCAATCTGGGCTTTCAATAGTGAGTACTTAAAAATATAAGATTTCATGTATTTTTCTCACCCTGATACTGAAGTTATGTCCGAGTGTTTTAGCAGCCTCCTCCGCTGCTTTGTACAGAAACGCTCCTTTGCCCACTTCTTTATGCTTCCTGACCATTAAGGGTAGAGGGTTTCGCTCATTTGCGACTCTATGTGCTGTACCCCAGAATAATCCTGTTGTAAAAACATTTAAGATTCAATATTCGGCGACCACCTTGATAGCGTAAAATGCAGAGTCGCGGAACAGAAGACATAAGATGCATGCTTTTCTTTATGTGCCTAAAATGTCGTGTCCCGTTATGAAGGAATCTGAGCTGGTTCTTCGCGCATGGAACTACTTCAAATGAATAGGTTAATACCGATACGGCAAGCATGTTCCGTGCAGATATTTTGTTCATCGCCGACAGTTCGGACAGTTTGACAGTTCGCTCTGTGGAACGTCCAGGTATGTATAAGTTCCTCCAGCGCAAAAGTGTCGTATAGCGCTTCTATCGACGACCTCAGGGCTCTTCAGAGAAGCCATAAAGTTTTCCTTGCTCAAATAAATCTTAGCGCATTTTTCTAATCTAAATTCCATTCATGTTTCCTTAGTGTATCGCCCGAAAATGCCTAGAGCTACGTATAGTTGCTCTCCATTTTTAGCATAGATCTTAAGTTCATCCATGTAAAATACATTAGTGACATTGTGCATTCGATTTACAGTTTTTCCGCAAAGTTATAATGTAAGGAAAAAGAGGAGTGGGCTCATGGAGTCGCCTTGATTTGATAAGTTTATGGGACGTCAAATCGAAAGCTTTTCGGTAATCAATCCAGGCCATCGGTAGGTCACGCTGGTAGTATGCTGCATCTTTGCAGACACATCTATCGATAATCAGGTTCTCCTGACATCCTGCTGAGACTTTTTTTGAGCCGCGTTGTTAATGGATTTCTTGCTACGCAGAAGTACTTTGGCATGGTTTCACAGGCGTAGAAACGAACAGTTTGTTAGCTCTGGGTGTTTCTCGCACCACAGAGCATAAAGTCGCATATAAAAATATAGTTCTCTCGTTCAGGGGTTACACACGCTTTGTAACATTCTAGGAAGTCATGCTTCTGTCGATCCGTCCACCTAAAAGCCCCAAGATTCCGCCAATCCATCGCATTAACTTCATCTTTATTGGCACCCCCAGATCTAGAATGGTCGGCATTGTTGGCCGATCCATTGTCGGGAGCTCTGCGCGTTCTATTTCTTTGAACCGCACTTACTACAAGTATGTTTAGTGTTATCATTGTTGTTTCTACGAGAGGCTAGGGAAAAGGGTTCGTCCATCCATCTTGGGACCCGCATGCAAGGATAAGTCTGCGTACTAGAAACCTCACTCATGTGCCATTCAGCTAACAATTCAAGGACGCGTTCGGTGGCTTTGTCGTAGGCCCTTTGGTGCAATTCCTATAGAATCAAACCAAATATATATAAATCATAATATGTATATGGTATA